>JABCKO010000037.1:0-30508 GCA_018855915.1 Tephrocybe sp. NHM501043
CAGAAAGCAAATGATAATTGGTGGAGAGATCTAAAGTACAAGGAAGACTATTATCCCTCGTGATACACGCAGTCGGAAGGCGAAAGGTGGCGGCTTCGAAGGAGGGCCAAGAGTCATTGATAGATTTGTATACGTGGTCTAGCTCGTGGTCGCCATACTGTGAAAGATGCGAGTTGCGGTGTGCAAGGCATACCCTCTGTGTTTGCCTGCCCTTGTTGAAGCGTGACAAACAACCCTAACCCCGTCACGGGGTGTGACTGTTGATGTGTACAACTCTTGAGTTGAATTTTGCGGGCAGCTTGACGAGAGGCGTAATTGAGAGACCCCCTGGCGTCCGGTCCGCTCACCCCGTCGAGCGATGAACAACCACCACGGGTACCAGCCCCCCGCGGCGTATTCCGCTGGCGGTGGCATCAACCCCGCCGTCCTGGGGACGTTCCAGACCAACAAGCAGCCACAGCAACAGCCCAAGTTCCCGCTTCCCGCCGTCAGCCCCGCCCAGCTCATGAACGCCGCCGTGTCCCCGTCCCAGCTGCTCGCCGCCGCATCCCAGCCGCCGTCCGTCAGCGTCTCCGCTGCCCAGGTCGCCGCCGCGTTCAACATGTCCGAGGCCCAGTTCAACACCCTCCCGCCCCAGCAAAAGGCCCTTGCCGCCTCCCAGCTCCGTGACCAGCTCCGTGACAAGCACATGCGCGACCAGCAGCGCCAGGCCCAGATCCGCCTACTCGAGGCCAGCAACAGCCACCAGCAGATGCCCATGGCCCTGCCCCAGCAGCAGCAGCAGCAGCCGTTCCCCGTGCGTGCCGTCCATCTCCCCCACTCAGCCTACTGACCCTCACTCCAGCAACAACACTCCATGGGCATGATCAACATGGGCTCCTACAATCCCACCCCCCAGCCCCAGCAGCAGGACCTCCTCGCTCGCAGCGCCTCCGCCATGGGCCAATTTGACCGCCCCGCCAGCTCCAGTGGCGGCATGATGCTCCCCCCCGCTGGCCTCCCCAGGGGTAACAACATCCCCATGGGCATCAACATGGGTAACATGCCCATCGGCGCCATGGGAGGCATGGGCCCGAACCTCCCGAACATGTCCATGAACAACATGCCCATGAACAACAACATGAACAACAACATGAACAACAACATGAACAACAGCATGAACAACAGCATGAACAACACCCCCATGCGCCCTCCGATGCGCCCCCCCTCTCGCGCCATGTCCGCCACCCCCGTCAACGGCCCCTCCTCCCTCGCAGGCGGCATCATGAACGGCGCAATCCCCCGCGGCATGTCCCCCTCGCTCTCCCAGTCCTCCCATACCTCCACCAACAACCCGCAGAACCCGATGGCGATGCACACCTATCCGAACCAGCAAGGCAGGGCCCAGCAGCAGCAGCAGCAGTACCCACAGCAAAACCAAGCCCAGAGCCAGCCCCCGATGTTCCCCCGCTCAACCCCCACGCCCACCCCCTCGTCCTCCATCTCCGCCCCTCTCAACAACAACAACAACTCGCCTGCTAACCCAAACAACACCGCGCCCTCCAACGCCAACCCCGCGTCCATCTCGGCCCCGCCCATGTCCGCCTCCCCGCCTCTCCCAGGCTCGCCCTACCGCGGTGCGAAGCGCAAGCTCGGGGGCGAGCACCAGCAGCAGCAGGTGAACGGGAGCGGAAACGCGCGCCCGGGGAGCAGTATGGGTTCAGCGATGGCCCAGGGCCAACAAGGCCAGGGAATGAACCTAGGCATGAACTGGACCATGGGTGGCACGCAGGGACAGCAGAGGCAGAGCTCGGTGTCGAGGATGTCTGTGCCGCCGCTGCCGCCGCCGCCTGCGATGACGCCCCGGCCGGGGTCTGCAAAGGGGGAGAGTGGGCCCACGCAGCACCACCACCAGCAAGAGGCGGGTGTGGTGGTGGATTCGACGATGACGGATGATGTAGAGCAGGCGGGGCCTTTTCCTCCGTCGTCCTCGGCGGGTGGTGGTGGTGGCACACCCGCCCCAACGGCGTCGAATACACCCTCAGCAACAGCACCTGCACCAACAAGCACAAGCACCCCCGCGCCCGCCGCCCCACCCACGCCCACAAGCACCATCCCCTCCCTCCCACCGCTCCCACCGAACCTCAACCCCGCAACGACGCGCATCACCGTAGTGCCGCTCCTCACATCCCCCGCGTCGATCCCGGCGCTCGCGCCGGACGAGATCGGCGCGGTGCAGGCGTGGATGGAGAAGGACAAGGCGTATGAGCAGACGTTCCGCGGGATGGTGGCGAGGATGAGGGAGGAGAGTGCGGAGACGGGGGTGGGTGCTGCGAGGGGGGGTGGGAGAGGGAGGGGGTGGTGGGAGAAGGGGTATGTCGGGGAGGGGACAGGCGGGGGGAATAGGTGGAGGAGGGCGAGGGAGCCGTTTGATGTAAGGTATCCGAGGAAGGAGAGGAGGGAGAGGGAGGGCAGGGAGAGGAGGAGGAGGAGGGAGGGGTTGAGGTTGTGAGTTGCTTTTGTTTTTTTTTGGCTTTGTTTTGGATGGTAGGGACTGATGGCCTCGTTTGTTGTAGGCCCAGGAAGTTGGATGTGAGGGACACAAATAAACCTGAACAGCTTGTCCCTATACGGTTGGAGTTTGATGTCGAGCATCACAAGATGCGGGATACATTCGTGTGGAATATCAACGGTGCGCCTCTGCCTCCCTTTCTCCTTCTTACAACCACCCACTCACTCCCCACACCAGACCCCGTCGTAACGCCCGAAAACTTTGCCCAAACCGTCGTGGAGGACTACGTCCTCCCACAGAGCTACCACGCGGTGATCACGAAATCGATCCAGGACCAGCTGAGCGACTTCCGCGCGCACGCGGGGCTGGGCGAGGGGGAGGACGAGCACGGGGCGCTCCTGCTCCCCGTCGCTGCGGGGGCGGATGACAGCGTGCTGTTGAAGGGGAGGCTGAGGGACGACGAGGAGGGGTTGTGGGATGCGTGGAGGGGGCGGGTGGGGCGGAAGGGTCGGAGGGGTGCGGAGAGGAGGAGGGGGTTGGAGAGGAAAAGGAGGAGAGTGGGAGGGGTGGTGAAGGTGGAGGAGGAGGAGGGGGATGCGGATGTTGAGGAGGAGGAGGGGGAGGGGGAGGAGATGGATGTGGATGGGGATGGGGAGGAGAGCTTTAGGCCGACGAGGCTTGATGAGATGGCGATTGATGAGGCAAAGATGGTGGAGGAGATGAGGATCTTGGTTAGAGTGAGTTGTGTTTTTCGTTTTTGTTTGGGGGTGAAAGAAGGCTGATTGGGTGTGTGTGTGTGATAGTTGGATATTATCGTGGGATCTATGAAGCTTGAGGACCAGTTCGAGTGGGATATAGATAATGAACAGGCATCGCCTGAAGAGTTTGCGGAGGTGTATGCACAGGATTTGGGTCTGAATGGGGAGTTCAAGTGGGTTGCTTGTTTCATTCTATTCTTATTCTAAAGCGCCAACGAACTGAACACGACACCCAGAACCGCCATCGCCCACTCGATCCGGGAGCAAGTCCAAACGTACCAAAAGTCCCTCTTCCTCGTCGGCCACCCCTCCGACGGCTCCGCAGTGCAGGACGAGGACCTCCGCATGTCGTTCCTCCCCAGCCTAAACAGCGCCGCGCGCCCTCTCGACCAAGTCTCCTCCTTCACACCCCTCCTCAACTACCTCAGCGATGGCGAAATCGACCGCAACGAGAAGGACCGCGAGAAGGACATGAACCGGCGCCGCAAGCGCAACACCCGCGGGCGCAGGGGCATCGCCCTCCCCGACCGCGAGCCCATCCGCACCTACCGCACCCCCGCGATCGGCTTCCCCGAGCTCGACCCCGCCGCGCTGGCTGCCGTCGCGGCCGCGAGCGCACCGACGTCACGACGCGCCGCTGCGGCCGCTGCGTCCCTGACGATCGCGAATATGGTCGCGTCGGAGAATGGGACGGCGTTTATGCCCCAGTTGGCGGTGCCCTCGGCGCAGATCGCGCCCCCGCCGACGCCCAAGGTGAAGAAGTCAACAAAGGGGCATTTCAAGGCGCCGTCGTACCCGCAGGAGATTTTGAAGATACGGACGCCGACGGCGTCGACGGCGGCGGATATAGCGACGCTGCCGGAGCCGTTGGAGAATGACCCGCCGCCGCCGTTTGTTACTTCGACGGTGATGACGATTAGCAGTGGTGGTGGGGGCGTTGGGAGCCAGGCTTCGGATAGCCGGGCGAGGGCGGTCACGGCGAAGAGGGCGAAGGAGCTTGAGAGGGAGGCGAAGGAGAAGGAGTTTGCGGATGGGCAGCATCCGAATATGATTGATGGGGTCTGGCATTGTTCGAATTGTGGATGTCCGGATAGTATTGCTGTTGGGAGGAGGAAAGGCCCGTTGGGAGATAAGTCCCAGTGTGGTGTGTGTGGTACGTGGTACTAGAGACTACTTCTTTGCACGGGAGGCTGATTGAAACGACTTTTTTTTTTTTTTTTAGGTAAATACTGGCATAGGCATCGACGACCCCGGCCTGTGGAGTATAACCCGGATCCTGCGTTCCACAGCGGACTCAAAAAGGACTTGGAGCAGTCCAAGGTTCTCGCTGCCTCCAAGAAGAAGGGCGCAGCAGCTGCGCTACGCGCGCAGAGCTCGACGCAACCCCACACTCCCGCAGACACGTCCGAGGCACAGACACCTTCCCGGTCCAACGGCGACTTTGACATGTCCGCGCGCCAGACGCCTGCGCCGGACGACCGCGCTCTCTCGCCGGTCTCGACCGCGTCGAGTGCGTCGGAATCGCCGCTCGCGCATCGAGTCAAGTCGAATGGCATACGGCGCATTTCCTCGCCCCCGCCGGCACCCGAAACACCTGGCGGCCAGCCAGCGCCGTCGACGAGTGTCGATGACTCGCCTAGTAAACCTCCTCTGAGCAAGGACTCGAAGCCGCCTCCCCCGCTCTCTCCGATGAGCCCACTCAAGACGATAGAGGTATGTATTATTATTATTATTAGCCCTTGGTGCCGATTGGTTAAATCGCCATCCTTTCGTAGCCGCCGCCATGGATTTCCGCCTCTAAAGCTGCCATGATGGCTAAATACCCCAACGACAACTTCGATATTCTCTTGAGGAAAGTCAATGCGAGCAACCCGCCCGAGTGGCGCATTAAATGCCTAGACTGTCCCGGAAAGGTGCGTTTGTTTCTTGGGGGTTCGATGAAAATTCGTGTTGGCTGATTGTGTGTTAGCTGTATACCCCTGGGCCCGGTGAAACGCTAGCCAACTACGAGGTGCATCTGAAAAACAGGCAGCATCGCCAACGCGTAAATGACCGGCTAAGCAATGAGGCGGAAGCATGATGCATAATGCACGATACCTCACCATTGGGTTCCCATTCGCTTCTTTCGATTTTGGTTTTTCACTTTTGTCCCCCCCTACTGATTATGCTACCCCTCCCACTCCTCTCTGATTTCTCTTTCTGATTTGTTGTTCTTTTACCGTAAAAACTAGCTTTCTGTATCATTATCTGTGCGATCTCTATCCAAGTACATATCTACGATCGCAGTCATAATCTGAGAATGTTCATTCATGGATAGGGGAACCAATCCACATGACGAACGCGGATTGCTATGTAGAGATTGCTTGTCGGCTCTTAAGACGTCTTGACCTGTCTCGGCTCTTGAGCGGTCTGCATGTAGGTCACACAACCTAGAATTTTCTGGAACAGTAGATCTTGCCGTGGCCCGTGGGTGCGATGTAATCTTGCTGTGGATGCAATGTATGATAGGCGGGGGAATTCTCGGTCTTAAGGCTTGATTTGAGGGGAGTCGAAGGTCAGGGCTGGACCTGAGATGATAACCGCTCATCACAACTTCCCACTCCGCGTCGTCTCTGACTTCTCTTTCTGATTGTTGTTCTTCTACTGTAAAGCTAGCTTTCTCTATCATTATCTCTGTCCAAGTACATGTCTGCGATCGCAATCACATCTGAGAATGTTTGTTCATGGATGGGGGAACCAACCAATCCACACGACGAACGCCGATTGCTGCATTGCTTGTCGCCTCTTAAGACGTCTCGACTCTCGAGCGGTATGTAGGTCACACAACCTACTTAGAATTTCCTGGAACAGTAGATCTTGCCGTGTGTGATAGGCGGGGGTATTCTCGGTCTTAAGGAGCTTGATTTGAGGTGGTCGAAAGGTCAGGGAGAGTCAGGGCTGGACCTGAGAAAGATAACGGATTTGTAAATGGCGGAACCTGATAACAACCGGAATACCTTCGGAAACGTCCATTCTCAGACCCGCGCCACCGAGTGATGACCTTGTCAACTTGATAACAGAGTTTTCATGAGAGTCAAAGAAAAGTCGGAGAAATCATGCATCCTATCCCATCCGATAAATGGTCGATGTGCTTCCATAATGTTGTGATATGTAGTACGGCAAATAGTTTTTAGGTTTTGCAGGACGACTAGTAATGACAGTGTACAAATGTAAAATGTAGTTCGATGTTAGTTGGATACAAGATTGCGTTTACAACATAAAGTATAAGATACTTTTAGATATAGTACATAGAAGTCCCGGGCCATGCAATGTTGGAAACGATCTAGAGGAAGGAAAATAGGGAAAAGTGTGGTTTTAGCAGCCGATCATCGGATGTTAACAAACATGCTTCTTCCCTCCAACCATCCTGCATTCTCTCGAGCACCACATGGCGTCGCACCTTCCACACTTGGGATAATCTGATCCAACCTTCTGACAAGTAGCACAACGTATCTTCTTCGTCCTAAGGAGCTTCGATTGTCTTTCGAGTTTGGCAAGGATTGGATCAAGCTCGCTCGAGCTCCCATTCCGAAAATGAGGAGGGCTTAGTCTTGAAGACTCCACGATCGACACTGACGACAGGAGAGGCGATGGAGGGGAGGACATGGTGGTGGTACGGCTGATGGACGGCAGTGTCGGCGAAGTAGAGTGGGACGACAATGGGGAATCATTGGTGTCCTCCAATTCCGCCGATATACTATGCGTGGATATCCGAAGATGTGATGGACGGCCAATGGAAAAGGAAGACTTTGAATTCGTTGAACAACGATTCAAATGGTGGAGGCTAGGGCGAGCAGAGGGAGTAGGGATGAAAGAACCATAGGCAGAGTCCGAGCGGATGTGGGCGGTGAATGTAGTCACTTCGGCCTTTGGGAAGTCACTGATTCGAGATTGTAGTGATGATAGTGATGTTATTGAAAGCGTTCGGTTGCGCTTCATAGGTGAGTATGTGCTCTAAACCGCCGTCAGCGAATGCACAGGAGAGCAACAGACACTGTACAACGCACCTGGGAGGACATCAGTGACTCAGGCTAGTTGAGGTGTATTAAGATGATTCGGTTCGTGTTATCCGAGAAAAAGAGGAGAACAGAATACAGTACAGATAGGACCCAGAAGTGTTCCAAACTTCAATGTGAGAGGGCCAAACTTTGTCCAAATCACGAGAGGATGTTTAAGATTGGCACCCGGTCGCGGAGATTATATAGGCCCAGGCCTGAGAAATGGAAGTGTATGTAGAGAAGTTTGGAGAAAGGAGAAGTCTGGACTCTGGAGTGTTCAAAATAAATGGCTGACATATCACAAACCGGCACATCCATTGTGCCTGACTCCGACCCTGCCAATATTCCCGGATGCTACAGTTTCAGTTCCTCACGGTTGGCGAACTACCAGTGGGTGACTTCCCGTAAGGATTTGGTCACCCAGTCGCTTTTGTCGATCCCCGAGATAAGCCCAGCCGTATTTATGTCACGTAAACACGGCCTACCGCTAGAGGCATCAAATTTGATCGTATCGCGGAGATTTTTCACTTTTGGGAGGAAACCTCAATCTACCTCAACCTGGCTCAATTTGGGTAAAAATGCAATCTCCGAAAATCCCTCTTGATTACGTAAAAAATCTACTTTTTGGATGGAGAATTTGTGTTCAAAAACACCATGCCCAAGCAAAGAGAGCGCTCTCAGCAAGCTAGGAATCAAAGGGCTGGCGGAAGCTGCTTTGGTTCTGGTCTTCACAACGATTCTGTTCTGGCTAGGCATCTTGATCCGGACTATAAGTATGACGGCTCGGGCTCAAAGGATTCAGAACTTGAGGAGCTTACCCATGTGTTTACTCCCTTTGACTTCGAAACGGAGTTTCGAGAAAAAAGAAGTAATTTTGAGGGACTACATAGTATCACAAAATTTTGGCTGCCAAATGGTCTATTTTGACCGATTTAAACTGTACACCTGCTTGAAGCTTTTTGGCCTAAAGCAAAGATAGAAGTAGGTGGCGTAGATCACCTAGGCTAAGCAATCAAGTTGGCACTTCGCAAACTCCAGCTTGCTCAATTGCATAGTAACAGAGTAAAGAATAAATTAATGAATGAATGGATTTTACGCTGGCAAGCTATGCTGTACAGAGCTCAGGGACGGACACGTGCCAGTGTATGTTTTTATGGTAGCCATGAGTTCAGCTTTGTGTCAAAGAGCTGTGTCCGAGTGTTTCCTCCTATGGTTGTGTAGTATATACACCTACAGAGTGTTGTTGCATTGAAAGGAATACTGCACTCGACCATGTAACCACTGATTCAGTTACATACTGAAAGGAATTCATCCCTTCAACTCTGACACCGCATGTTCTTTGCGGCACACCCAGTGCAGGTTAGCATTCAGTTACATCTTGCCTCGCATATCAAGGAAGTTACCGAGATGAACTGATACGATAGCATCATAAAGTGCACATGATAGTTGAAGAAGAGATCGATTTCCATGAGTTTCCATGCAGATGCTCTGCTAAATGAGCTGGATGCCTTTTGATGCAAAGCAAGTTTTTGACGACTGTAGGTCTCAATTGAGTCACTTTGAATCAGAGAGGTCCACGTGTAAGGGGCTGTAGCAGCTGCACTTCTCGTTCCTAAATCGAGATTGGTAAATTCCCGTCGGTAAGCGTTGTAATCCAAGGTCCGCATTTTACATAGCTGCCGGCGTGACTCAGAAATGGATATCTCTGCGACTATTTCCCAGGGGTTTTGGAGGCAATCGTTCTCCTGCAAAAAGCGTGAGTAAAAGAATGGCCTTTGGCTACGAAGCAAAATGGAGAAGGTCATGGGATATCGTTGACCGCGATAATCGGTGGGTCTTCGTGCTGGAAACGCGAGAGACGAGCTATCAGCTAGCGCATGCCACTGGCCATAGTTCCAAACCATCGTGAGCATCCTTCATGTATTCACGTCGTCCTTCAATCCTGTGCTCAGTCGTACCGGTTATTCCCCAGCCCAGGGTGCTTTCTGAACTTGAACTCCATCGACATACGTGTGCCAGCGACTAGTTGACTTCCAGCAAAAAAAAAAGGTCTCTCGTTGGGCCACGCTGCTTCCAGCACTGTTCATTTGTCGTCAGTCAGGTGTGGGGGTACGAGTCGGGGTGTGTCACGCGTTGCGTTTAGGGCAAAAAGATCTCCCTGCTTACACATCCCAATTTCGTTTACCTTGACACCAGGTCTCCTCTGGGAATGACCCATCCCAAGTCCACTCTTCCACCAAGTGCTACTAAGGAGTCAACTGAAGCACAAACCTTTGAACCTCCATGGACCTGGGCAAAGGGCAAAGGGTCGGTGGTGAGGCAAGTCGAACTGGTGCGATTGGCTTTTGTTCAGCCTGAGCTGAAAGAGAGAATCAGTGAAGATGTATCGCGTTGGGGGGCGTTGTAGTCCTAGCTCCGTATCTTAGTTGTTTGCGTAACAGCAATGAATGTCTCTGCGTCTATTTCTCAGTGTTTTGAGGCAATCAGGCTCCTGTGGCGTCTTGTAAGTACTATATATGTAGGAAGGAAAGTAGAGAGGGTCAGAGAATTGTGTGGCATCAGCACGGCTTCATGGTTTTTTTCTTTTCTTTTTTTCGGAGAAGACGTTGGAAAGGCTAAGCCCTCTCAATGTTGTGCTATCTGGAGCATTTGAATCTCATCGACGCGCAGCTAGCAAGACAAACTGATGAAGTCCTTGCAAGAAATGAGAGAATTTGGTGAGATACGCTGGTTCCAGCAGCGTCCTATATGTCGACATCTCTGTCGTGAGGAAGTCGAGTGCTGGTGACGACGACATGGTGGTATGAATGATGAAGGATAAAGGAGGTGCATTGGCTGAAAACAAGTTGAAAGCGTGATCTTCAAACCTCGAGATTCGGCAAGGAGCCTATATGGGGAAATGATGACCAAACCACATGTGAGGAATCAGAAATGGGGCAGCACTGACACCTTCCTCCTTCAACCACTACTCTCGACAAACGATGTCCCCAACGTCTCCCAAGAAATCTGCATCTGCGCCTATAAACTGCAAGCTTCTGCTCATTGGCAACTCGTCTGTTGGGAAGAGTAGCCTACTTCTTCGCTTTTCAGACGAACAGTGGCTTCCAGAGGACGAGAGCAGCGCTACTATTGGGGTGGACTTTCGGGTGAGCAAAGCTTCATGATTTTATTGTTTCTGCTAAGCCTTATCTCTGAGTCCATGTGATGCGGATGAAGCTTTGGGCGCATACTTACCTGTTGCCCTAGGTACACAAGATGGACATAAAAGGGAAGAAGGTTAAGCTCAGTATTTGGGTCGGTTCAAATCCTATTACTATGGTTTCATCTGCTCAAACTGAGATTATATAAACGTTAGGATACTGCAGGCCAGGAACGTTTTCGTACCATAACATCGTCATATTATCGCGGTGCACAAGGAATAATCCTAGGTATGGTTTCGTTTGTTGCTGCCTTTCATCGCCCTGACTAATTTCAACATTACTTTAGTATATGATGTTTCTAATCGCGAATCTTTCGACGCCCTTCCTCGATGGTACAGCGAACTCGAGACATACGTCTCAAGTTCTGTCGTCAAGATCCTCGTTGGAAACAAAGTAGACAAGGTCCGACATGATGTTCCGTTCGGTTAGACCTCTGTGCTTGACAGTTTTGGTGCAGGAATTCTCGCGCCAAGTACCCACAGAGGAAGGCGAAGCTTTTGCGAAACGAATGAAGTCGCTATTCATCGAAGCGTCTGCAAAGACGGCAGTTGGTGTCAATGAGGCATTCCAGGAAGTTGTAGAACAGATCCTCGAGACGTCTGAATTATGGGAGGGTACGAAAGGAGGCCATAGTACGGGAGGCGGACGGGGCGGCATGCCAGGAGGCGTACAGGTTGTTGGGCTTTCTGACCACCACGAACATAATACCCAAGAGGGCGGATGCGCGTGTTGAATAAAGTGTGAGGGAAGTGGACCTCGGTCTCGGCGGAACATTCCCGACCTGTACCTTACAACGATTAATGGAATGTTTTGATTACTATTGACCCTCTTGATAAAAATTCAGATGCAGTGTACCATGTTCATTCGGAATCCTCGCCCACCCGCTGGTAACTAGGCGACAAGTGCAATCGCAACAGGACTGACAGTTCACCTCAAGTCCCATTACATTATGTGCGATTACAGTACAATTGTCAATAACTGCCAAAAACTATGGTGGAGATCGACACCTCGCACGCAACGAAAAAAGAAAAAAAAATCTGACTTTGACCACCACCGGATTTAGACAAGCAAAAGTCACTTCTTGAGCAGAGTTCAGATAAACTTAAAGCTGCTCAAGGAAGGCAAGTATCCTCATCGCCCCGTCTTCCCACCGAAGGTCGTTCTGGATATGGTGGCCTGTATCGATGACGGCAAAGTCAACAGCATCAGCCGTCGATTCCTGTTTCGCCAAGGGCAAATCCACCCCAAGCTGTCTGCGCCTGACAAGCGCCGTAACGCCACTCCTATACTGTTCCGCCATCCTCCGCATGAGTTCAACCCCCATCAGCGCATCCTTGGCTCCCGCAATCACCAGGACACGTGCTGTCAGCGCCGACCCCCAGCCCAAACAGTTCCGAAGCACATTTCGTACATCGACGAAGGGCAACATCATACTCAATGGCCAGAGGAGGCTCTCGTACGCCGCGAGGTAGTGCTCGAAAGCTTGTACGGAAGCGGTGGGGAAGGACGGTGAAAAAAAGGCGCGATGGACGAGCGCTGTGGAAGAGAGTGGAGAGCGTGGGTGTGCAAAATCCCGGAAGTACATGCGTAACGCAAAGTAGGGGTCAAGGAGCCCCCAGTTCCAGTAGACACCGAATCTTCCAGGCCAGTATTAATGAAGGGAATCGAATAAATGAATACAAGTATCAATGAACCCACCCCCCAAAATTTGGAAACGAAGCCATGAGTACTAGGCCCCCAACCTGCGCCTGGTTGCGACTGAGGATGTATTGTGCTAAACCGCCTCCAGCAGAATGCCCAACCAGAATAATATCTTCCGGGTCTATCCGTGCCCCCCGGTATCCTGCTTCAAATCCCTGAACGCAATTCAGGATGTAGACCAAATCCGCTGCAAACGACGCCCTTCCAGTACCGAACACCATTCTGAAGTACCCAGGGTTCCAAGATGCGCCATGTCCGCGCAGAGAGGCTGCATAGCATGGATAGCCGTGTTTTTGAGAGAAAAAGACGAGAAATGGAATCCACATTACTGCTGAGCCGAAGCCTCCATGTTGGAAAAGAAGGGCTTTTTTGCGTGGTGTGGGTTCTTTTGACCTAGGTTGAGCAACTAGAAGCTCTAAGACGCCACTCGGGGTGCGAATGTATGTTCGCGTGATACAAGAGAGCAATTCTGCCTCGAAAACTGGTGGAGTTCTCCAAGACAGGGCATGCCTACCACTGGTGTCCGTAGACATCATGATTTGATGCGTTGAGTGTTCAAAAAGTCGAGTAGCCACGAATCTATTAGATAAGATGTTGAAGGACACTTGATCGTCTGATCAAAATCCTTGAAACCGAGCCACAAATTTTTTTCTACCATATAGAAGATACATAGAGACATAGTATTAGGGTAAATCTGCTCTAAATCCGCGACTTTGAACGTCCCTAATACAGGTAATGGATTTGGAGCGGATTTGGTTGTGGATTTTGACGTAGCTTTTAACTTACCTGTTGGAGCAAGTGCATCTGGGCACTGCTCCAGGCTCAGTCACGTGATCCATACACTAGGAACAACCACGGCATCTCCACGTGAGCACCGCTTATAGGCTCTAGGTAACCGCGAGGAGAAATTCCGCACGTCTCCACGGTCACGAAATCTGCTTGAAAACTGCAGCTGATTTTAAACACAATTGATTTTGGAGGCTTTTCCGTCCGTCCGGAGTTCGGACCAAGTTCAGACTTGTTTGAGTGCGCCTACGCGCACGCGCAGACTAACCAGTCTCATCACATCTACTATATGCTTCATAACCAAGACTACTTCTACGCGCTCCTCAATGGAATCATCCAGGCCTGCCTTCTATTGGTTGAAGTTTATCGGGAAGAAAAAAAGAAGGGGAGAAAAATGATGAAAGAGGAGAAGGAAAAATGGAGTACTAACGAGTCGTGGCAAAAAGGAGACAAAGACTTCTGCAGTGGCGTGCGTATCTATACTGTTCTATAGATCTTGCAACTAACTTGCGACTAACTCTGTGATCATGCCATTAGCTGGACCGATAAGAAGAAACAAGACATCACTTCGAAGCTCGAGTCACCATCATCCACAAAGATTAAAGCGACGTTGTTCACATAAGTATGTGTATTTTCCCAATAACTCACCAAAATGTCTACTGTATATACGGACAGCAGGACAGCTGTGTTTGACTTTTTTAAAATGTTTTGACAATACGCAACAGAATTCAATTGAAAAAAGCACTCACTGAGTCCAGCTCAGATCCGCTCCAAATCCGCTGCTCTGTTTTACCCTAATATCCTTGATAGGCATCTCGATTCTCATATCTTGCCTCATGCCACATGGGAGTAATTGTAGTGTATTGATTTCCTCCATCAATTGCGCGGTGCAGCTCTGGGATAACTTTAGGTTGTGAGATCGAAGGTTTCAGATCTTGACTAATGGAGGCCTCTTCTCCGATAGTTGACATCTACATCTGTTTATTGGGCTTTTTCTCCAACAGAGACCTATGTGTTAGGAAGCTGAAGCCTGTCTTGTGACTGACTAGAGTCCAAACGGCACGACTTGTCAAGATCGTGGCTTCGCTGAGAAAGATCACTTACATCCGCACTGGGGGATTACTAAAGGGCATGTATAAAAGCTGGCAATTCGAATCCTCTGAGTCCTCGGAAGAGCTTCCTAGGCAAAAGTTTCACCTGCTCTTATGACTCTTCTCAAGATCCCTTTCCTTGCAGCTACCCTTGCTGGAACACATATCACATACACTTCTCCAGCAGACCCACCAAAGAGGGACGAACGCATCGAGGAGAAGACTGAAATTAAGCCCAGCCGATTCGTTCCTTTCAGCAAGGTACTGTCCATGCGCTTCCTGTAGTTGAGAGCTGAGATATTGAATTTTCTTCCTTCTCTCTTTCAGGGTCTTTTCTGGGCGTTTGCACTAGTCGAATTGGTCTCCATAGTCGCTCTAACACCATTCTCTCCCGGCCTGGGCGTATACGAGTTCCCACTCTGTTTGCTCGTCCCCAAAGGCCGTTCTGTCCGACTATTCATTACCCCGCTTTCCATGTTTGGTGCCTTACTGTCAGGATTAGGTGGCTTCATCCGCTGGGACTGTTATCGCAGGATGGGCAGGCAGTTCACCTTTGATCTGTCTATTCGTGACGGCCACAAGCTCATCACAGAGGGCGCATACAAATTTGTTCGCCATCCTGGCTACACTAGTGCCTTGATGACGATAATCGGCACGATGTGTTATCATGGCTCGCGAGGTTCGTGGCTGAGGGAGTCCGGCTTCCTTGACATCGAAGCCGCGCGGTATTTCGTCAGCTTTCTTGCCACCATGCTGCTCTCACCCATGTTCATCCTCTTCGATAGGATGAGGCGCGAAGACAAGGAGTTGAAGGAAAAGTTTGAGACAGAGTGGGACCAGTGGGCTCGAGAGGTTCCGTATTGGTTGGTGCCTGGATTATATTGAACGTGTGGTTGTAAAGGAATGGCTGTAGCTTATTGAGCATCCACGCACCAGACATACCTGCGCTATATCAAAGCTCGAACCATTGCCAGATGATTGCTTATTATTAAATGCCCTGGAAGGCTTCAAGGTCAACACACCGTGACAATGCCGCCATACATTCATTCCCGTGACAGACGGAAAGTCCTAAAAATGGCGTGGCAGGAATCGAGCATATAGCCGGTTTCAGGCCATATGGCAATCAAGGATCTGTTCAGCTTGAGGCATAGGACACAACACCATGAAAAAGTGGGCCATCCCAGTGTGATTCATCAATAACAGTGAATTTTCGCATGGAATGAAACCTTAATATTATGCATCATGTTGAATATACTTTATTAGTCATTGTGGTTTCTTCATTTTTTGACCAGATTCGAGCTGGTGCCGGTAACTTCGAGATCCTTCAAGTTCTGAATCGTTGTATCTGCAATGGCCCTCAAGGCTTCCCGAGTCAAGTATGCTTGATGTCCACTGACCCAACATTTCAGTTTGAAGACTTCCTTGAGCAAGAAAGAACCACTGACCTCATAAACACATTATAGAACGAGAGCAACCGAGCAAATACGTCATCGTGGATGATCTTCGAGCTCGAATCAGCAAAGAAATACTCCGCTTCCCTCTCATACACATCTAATCCCACTGCCCCGAGGTGGCCCGTCTTTAAACTCCTGCAACGCAACGAGAATGAGATTAGCGTTCTCGACAGAGACAAGGAATTCAAAGGCACCGTATCAAAGCATAGCTGTCTATTAAACCACCCCGCGATGTGTTGATGAGGATGACGCCGTTCTTCATCATGGCTAACGTATCATCATTGATAATATACCTCGTTTGTGGCGTCAACGGGCAATGCAGGCTCACGATGTCGGACTGCCTTAACAGAACCTCCAACGTGTCCACGTATTTGATGCCGTATTCACTCGCTTCGGGAGAGGGATACGGATCGTAGGCTATGACGTTGCAGTTGAAACCTTTCGCCAAAATGCGCCCGGTGATCAAACCAATCTTGCCGGTACCAATAAGCCCTACTGTCTTCCCAGAGAGATTGAACCCAAGTAGTCCGTCGAGGAGAAAGTTTCCTTCGCGAACACGGAGGAAGGACTTGTGGTATTTGCGAACGACGGTCATAAGCATGCCCACTGCGAACTCGGCCACAGCCTCAGGAGCATACGAGGGAACCCGTGTAACTTTGATATCAAGCTTCTCAGCTGCCATCAGGTCTACATTGTTATATCCCGCACATCTCAACGCAACGTATTTCTAGCGCTTTATAATCAGTCGACGGGACGGCGGGATAAGATGCAAACCGATCTACTCACCACGCCGTGTTTGTGAAGCTGCTCAAGCACAGTTGCGTCACAAATATCGTTCACAAATATCGATATCGCCTCGTGCTCTTCTGCGAGAAGAGCCGTCGTCTTATCGAGCAATGGATCCAGGAATGTGAGCTCGATCCCGGTCGTCGCGTTCATCGCAGCACTAAGGGAATCGAGGTCATACTGTACACATGAGGATCAGGACTTTCAAACGACTTGAATATCATAGGATATGGAGAAATTGCATACCTTTCGAGTTCCAAATACTGCGACCTTCATCGTGGCTGGACGCAAGCAAGTCGGGTTCTAGGCTAGACTATGCTTCCAATTCTCGTGACCAGAACCCACATTGCGGCCCCGAAATAAAGTTCCTTTCGATCCGCAACATTGATGAACTGAAACCTTTCTAGGGAGAATCAAAGACTTTCGCGTTTGAAACCTGTTACCTAGGAAGGTGCATGTTACATATCCTGGTGACCGTAGGTGTGTTCAGGTGACAGTGCGGCGATGGTTAACTTATGTTGCAGTTTTCTCGTTATACGTCGATGTTTATCATAGAAATGGGAGAATGTATCGAGAAGATGGTTGTAATTAGCGAAAGACCCCACAGAGAAATACATTCTTCGCTGTCTACACCTTAGGTCGGGCCGGTTACGCCGGTCGCCTCCACAAGTTCTCACTTACAATATGTACTACTCGTTACCATTCCCTCAACTATCCCTCAACCATAAGAATAAACGATGTTGAGCTGCAGTATTGTCATATGAAGGAATAGTCACCAGCCCGCACACTTACAGACCTTGAAAAAAATTGCAATCGCGACTCTATCTATATCTCCATGGTATATTCTCTGTAATTACACGAGGATTAGCAGTGCCGTAGATGTGAACCTTCAAACGACACTAGCCCCACTCCTTGGATCAACACTTCCCTCCTGCAACGTCGATCTGCTGTAATGACAGAATCTCGTCATCCGTGTAAATCCTGAACTTGCTTTGAGGAACACCTGCAAATGCAGCTGCAAATCTCGCGTCCGTGTTGTTAGCACCATCGACAGCGCGTATCCACGCGCATGAGATGAATTCACCACCGTACTTGTTGAACCTTATATAACAGGTTTAAATCAATATAAGCCAAAAAGAGAGGACGAGGACTCACGCTGCACCATATGTTTCTGGGTCCTTCTGGGTCGAGTCGCCGACAGCCAAGAACTTCTTGTTAGGGTACATTCCGTGGATACGGTCGATTTGAGAAAGTTTATATTCAAAGACATCATCGCTGCCCGCAAATTCCAGCAATCCTGGGATGTCGATCAAAGTCAAGTTTTGAAGGAATAAGGGACCTTTTGACGCCGAGAAGCTAGTGCTGATAAAATCATGAAGGAAGGGATGGAGCTGGAAGGGAGATCCAGAGAGGTAAATGAATTGAGGCGAGTTAAGGGAGCTGGTGAGGGAGGCGTAAAGCTCAGGCATGCCGGTAACTGCCACTGGAGCATCGATGAGGGTGGATTTAGCCAAAGCAAGGGTGTCGAGCACATTCGAGACCTTGACGGTGTCATCGATATCTGCGAAAAAAAGTGTTAGACACCCAAAAAAAAAAAGGATGTCTACATAAAAAACACACCAGAAATAACTCCAAAACCAGAATCAGGCGAAGAGAAGACGGTCGCGCTGAACGTCCTGGAGTCCAAACTCGAAACTGCCACCTTAGATGTGAGCTCCTTCGCTTTATCACACGCCCCTATAGTCACATTTTGCAAAGCCATCCCCAAATCTGGCAGACCAGACGTTCCTAGTAGTTTTGCCTGCTTATTGCACCCCCCAACATCGACAGTGAGAGTTTTTCCAGGAAGGCCGATGGCTGCGAACAGCTTTAGACGCTCCTCGACGGTTGATATTGCGTCACCGATATCCAAACCCAAAGAGTTGAGGGCAGATTCTACGCCAGAAAGGAGAGGGCTGAGATTGACACTACGGAGAGAAACGAATGTTTGGAACGCAACGAGCGTGTTGACCGGGTTGGCGGGGTCGGGGAAGGCGGGGGCATCGAAAAGAAGAACGTCATCGAGGACACCGACCGAGCTGAAGATACCTCGTTCAACAGGTATAGCATGAGTCGAAAACGCGGTAAACAACAGAGAAATGAATGCAGCCAAATGCATGATAACTCTGAGAGGCTCAGGCTGTAGCGTAAATGGACGAAGGAAAAAGGTCACAACAACAGATCAGGTTGATCCAAGAAGAAAAAAGATTGAAAGCCTTCACGGAAGTCTTTCTAGAAGAAGAAAAAGATGGGAGAGGACCATCAATTGTGTGGTCACTGTCTATAATCCACCTCGTGAGAGGGAACGAAGAATTGTGATCCTCGTGGTCACTGGTAATAGGCCAATGTGACAAGCAAGATGTACTGTTGTCTGATGGAGAGTCGGCAACAAGCGACAGCAATCAAACTAGGGCGCTGAGCGTCGAGCACGGAGAACCGATGAATGTTGGCGATCGAGGCGTGGGCGGGAGTGTCAATGTTCAACCTTCAACGCTCATAGCGATGGGTGCGCATGCTTTCAAACGACGAGTTGTGTCACTGTCGTGGCTTTCAGTGAGCGCTGTCTTCTAACAACCCCAACGTTAACATCATAACATGATAGTCGTTGTCGAGATCACCTGAATGACAGACATCAAAAAAAGATTCAAACAGGTCTTTTTGATCGATCATGATCAACGTGCATACATACATACTTGATTGAAGGAATGAAGAAACTTGGAAGAAACGTCACTTTCTCAGCGAAGTCCTGGATCGCCGCTTACCTTAGGCCCAGAGGTAGTGGAGCCTGCACGGTGTCCGCTGGCGGCCAGTGACCAATTATTCATTCACTATGAATATCGGCCTTGTACTATGTGTGAGAGTCGCAGTGACATCCCAATCTCCCTCAAAGTCCGTAATCGAGGGTCCTTCTCCCAGCTATCCACCTCTTTGCGAAAGAAAGTGGTGATGTGTACATCGCGGAGTTGTCCCACCATTCCTCGCAACCCGATGATCTCGACGACTTCTTCCCACATTGCGGGATAGCAGAGAAACACAAGGCTTTTGAGATTTGGTAGGAGGTTTATTGTCCAGAGCAGCTTCACAACCTCTCCAGTCTTTCCTGGGACAAATTGAAGGTGGGTAAGGAGGGGCATGGCGTTTAGGATTATTTTGAGAGTTTCCGACGGTATCCACCAGTTAAGCACCAGCTTCGTGAGGCGCGGAGAGCGAGCTAAGAACGGCAAGAGCGTTGCCTCACAGCTCGCTTGATCGACGTCACACTTCAAGGTCAAAGACTCTAATAATGGAAGTTCGAGAGCTTCAAGGAATAAAACTACATCGCTTTCGAGGGTAAACGACGCCAAGCGACTGAACCGCATAGGAACCACGTTTTGGCCTTTTGAGAGGCTCAGGTCGTCACGGAGACTGATGCTGCAGTTAACGAGGAAAGGTGAATGTTGCAGTACTCGATAGCAATCCTCTGCAGTTGCGGTCGTACCGCAAAGGTGAAGCTCTCTAAGTTGTTCCCAGGGAAGGTTCAGGGAACTCATAGGAAGTTTGGCGGCAGTCATTACGAACTGACGAAGCCGAGGCGCCTCCTTGAACACATGTCGTGGAACGGTATTGAGGGTTACAGGCCGGCCGTTATACTCGATGTTGACAGTTTCAAGAAGATCGAAAGCTGGGTTGGTTGGCATAGTAAGGAATGGTTCTAAGACAGAGATCGGAAGTGAAAGGGAAAGCCTCCACAACCGCCGAGCATGGGGTACAAGCAAATCCTCCAAAAGGCGTCCAACCCCTTGTGTTTCTGTTCTTGAATAACAGTCATCTACCATGATGCGAAGCTGTAACGGTGTGCTTGTACCGCTATATCGCAACAACTGGTCAAACATTCCTGCATGTCGTGTAAATTCGTCCACCTTTTTCAAATGTAATGTGAGGGTGGACCAGAGCATAGGGGTATTGAGAACCACCTGACGCCAACGATGGCACACGGCGAGCAAGTTCCAAGGCGGGGTACTCTCCCACAATGATAGCTGCGGGAGCGCCCAATTGGTGCAATGAACACTTGATCGCAGAGGTAGAGTAATGGGATCTGGAAGGCAAAATGCAAAGATCGCTGTGAGGATTTCATTCGGCAATTGTCGATGTGGTGCAATCGCTTTTCGTAATGAGTCAAGACAACCGAGAACCTGCTCTCGTGTTGTGAGGACTCTGCATAGCGGATTACGAGTATCGTGTTTGTCCTGTGAAGTCCCTGCCCCATTATTTCCATCAAGCCGCACAAGATAGGACTCAGCGTCGGAGATGAGGCGCATGACTCGGAAGTGATCATCGTTCGGAAGAGGATCATTGTGTGCTTTCCATGCGGCAAATGGAGGCAGCCCCTCAGTCAAAACAAGCATTGGTTGATAATACGATGGCCTAGAAGAGGGCTCGCTGTAGTGATCCATCCAGAGCTAATGAGTGAGTGCCTCGGGATCGCAAAAGGGAGGGGCTTTACCAGTACGTTGGAGGCTGTGCCGGTTGTAAATCGTATACTCTCTTTGAAGTAGTGAGGCCCAATGGTCACCAAGCAAGGGAAATACTCAATGATTACACGTACCAGTAACTTTGGTTACAGCACGTATATGGCAAGGATATGACCAGTGCATGACTGCTGACAGTATTGATGTTGGCATTTGTTCTCAATGATGACGAGTTCTAAGCTGGACGGAAGGAAAGGAAGGTAATTTGCATAATAACTAACCATCCATGCCCTGGAGCCATGGCCTTGTTGAGCTTTTGGATTCAGAAAAAAAGAAATTGATAAAATTTGTTTACTTCAACAAAGTGGGCTTGTGATTGCAGCAAACGTTCAACCGTGCAATACACGCCATCATCTATTTACCCAGTCTATCACGTGTATTCTTTGTGAAATGATGCATCAAATCCTTTCTCTTGACTCTCAGGCTACAAGACTGACGTCAAGCCATCAAGCTATCCTGGTTCTCAATTTGGAATGAGGCGTTTGGGGATTATTATGTCATAAACCTCAAGACGACTCCCAAACTTGAACACTAGGAGAAAGAATCCGGCCCAAGAAATTGGCTTTCAAGAGCTTCGCAGCACTTAACAGACACGAGCATTCCGTCCAGTACTCTGCAAGAGAGTATCAAGAGTCCGATTTTCTTTTCTTGTGAGTTGAGCTATGCCTTCATTTACACCTCCTCATCCATTCCATGACAGCGCGAAATGTTCAAAGTAAAATAAACCATGAGGAAATCGTAGATGTAAAGCATCACGTTCACCGCGCCATAGTTTGACAAAAGCAGCGCTCGTACCTTTTTGTACCCAGCATTGAGTTCATATTTGGACATCATGATGTGATCGTGGCATGCATATGCAACGATATTGTCTAAGTATCACGACGAGCTAGGTTTCGAGCGTTGCACCCGTGTGGAGCACCTTGAAGATTTTGGTGCAGTACGTGGCCAACCAGCCACGAAGAATATGTTGCAGGATAAACACTGATGCATTGATGCGTTATCAGGAGGTGGTGCATCATGGTGAGGCGAAAAATTCACCGGCTACTAGTTGTAAAGTCATCAGTGCAGGACCATATAGTCTGTGAACTCAGGAAAATCTACCCGTAATGGTGAGGCCTATGTTGTTTCTGTCACAATTCACTCCCAAAGCCGTATGCAGAGCGGCTTTTTCATGTGCCAAATTTATCAAGACGATTCAACAGGAAAAGTCTTGCTTACGTTCAGTAGACCTCTGACATGATGTTCCTCAATGACATCTGCCGCGTCAGTAAGCATTCTGCAAGCTGCATGTTGCGTCTGCGATCTTGCGTCTGCTTCAAGGCGTGTTTTCTTCTGGGCGCGCGTGCAGAAATTCGATTATTCCACATTTAGATCGCTCCTCCCTCTTTAATCATGCCTGATGTGCGTCGATTGTTTTTTTCTAATTCATGCAAGAGTTCTAACCGCTATTGGATTAACAGACCAGAGCTTTCTTCATATCTTGCCCTGTGTGTTCAAGCGAAAGATAATGGGAAGAGATCACGCTGTATGCGCCGATTCGGAGAACGAGCCTGTAATGCCGCGCGGACTTCTCACTTTCTCTCCCAATCCCCGGCCTCGTTTTTCCTTCATTTTTAGGTCTAATCTAACTATACCAACTCACACACTGTTTATTTTTTACATTATTTGCTGTCTTGACCATTCGCACTGCCAAAAGTCGTCGACTCTCGGCATCGGCAAGTATTGTTAGTGAAGAAAATCTTTGAGCTCACCATTTCGCCCCTCCTTGAGTGATATTCATTTAGAACACTTTGGTGGATCATGAGGCCTAAGGCTGCGCTTTTGGCCCTCAGAGCTCCGTACCGCAACCACCGAGCGGGGCACTGATCATTGCTTCCGTTCGACTCGCGCTGTCTGTTCTATAACGGGCATCACCGGAGATGAAGCACGGTATAAAGGACGAGTGAAAGGTCAATAAAAACCGCAACTCGTAACCTGAGCCCTCATTCATTTTTCCTCATCCACAATATGCGTTTCTTGAACCTCTTCGTCCTTGCATTCCTTGCCATATCTTCGATTTTCTCGACCAGCGATAATAGCAAGGTGGACGCTGCAGACCTTGGAGCCACCGTAACGCAGATTAGAGACTCAGTAACTGACCCCTGGTCTCGCAAATCCTCTGCAGTTTCAAGTAGGCCATTTTCATATGATCTCAAATTCAGTTCCTCGTATTGACCACCTTCGGTTGTTTCTTATAGCGCATTCTCACATAGTTTTAGGGTCTTTGCAAGTGATCATCGCAGATCTTGTTGTGGGTAACTACAATTCATCTTACTTTCTCATCTCTGAATTTCGTGGCGCATTTGTTTTATAGTTTACCCGATACCTCAATCTCTGAGACCCATGCTCGTGCCATGCTCGATGGTCTCACCATTGTTGAACCGAATTATATAAAAGCGTTTCAAGACCTTGCAGCACGCAAGGCAGTCATCAATGCTCTTCCTCCTATTGGAACCGACAAGGCCTTTGATGTTGTGAGGAATAGCCTGTCTGGAGTCAAGACGATTTCGGACGGTTTTAAGACCGCCATGGCAGATATCATGGCGGTAAGTATTGTTCCTTGAGCCACATATATGTGATGCTCGGCGAGTATGCTTATTTGGGATGTACAGGGTGCGGAGCAAGATGAATGGAACAAACTCGCGGATCTGGTCATAAGTGTTGAGGTGGGGACCATTTCTGCTTTAGTTTAATGGAGGGCACACATATGACTCCCTCTTTGTATATCTACGGCAGAGCTGTCAGTACGACTGGTATCTGTCATCTCGATTTCTTGGATCATACTCGGATTCGACTCGGTAGATACCTTATGAAGAACCCAAGAAGAACATTTGACATTCATATCAAGCTTCGTCTCATCATACTATACATACAGGTGTGTGGCGTTTCGAAACCTAAGTTTGAGGATTTGGTTGTATCACTATCCTCATTACATTTTGCTTGATCACCGAGTACTCTCCATTTCGTAAGGCGGCGGAAGGATGGTCCATACCCCGACTGTTAGGACTTTGTGTGTTGCGGCTCGGCATGGGGGAGAAAATACAGGATTCAATTGGGTATCGATCGTCCTTTGAATTTGGTGCTCAGCATGCGGGGTTACCTTGTCAATGGGTTTATGAGTGGCCGCCTTTGGTAGGAAGTACGTAGGTTGTGTCTGGACGGGAGTCCAAAATGGCTCCACTGCCATGTGAAGTCAGTCACAACAGGACCTACATACACAGAGAATGAGAGCAAAGTACCTCTTCCAATTCTGCCGACCATAAGAGTACCAAGGGCCCTTTGAATACGGCTGCTGCCAAGGATGGGGGATTTGTGTGCGACTCCGTCTGTGCGGTCGTGTTGGAGGTTGGTTTCAGTCCATCCAATTCAGCCGGACTGTGAGGAAGGTCGAGTGTAGAAAATCGCCTCCCGTTCGATGACTTCTTAACTGCAACAAAAGAAAGGGGTAGAACTATTCCCGGTGCCCATTTGAGCGTTAGACGATGATACAGCCATAAATAGATGCAACCAACCTTTTAAATGTCCTTGTGATTCCTGTCTCCTTCGTTTTATCCAACATAATAAACCGGCCAAAATAACCCACACAACTGCGATAACCACACCCAAGATGGCGGCTGCTGGTAACACACGAGAATCCCGGGGTTGTTGTTGAGGAGTTCCTCTAAGAATCACGTCAGACGAAATTGGGACGACAAGCGAAGTCTTGGTCACGGTAGTCGATAGCTGATGCTGCGACTCGGCACTCAAAGGAAGAGGAAGAGGCGTTGCTGAGGTATATGTAGAAAATTGAGCTTTAGGGGATATTCTCGATTCACCGATTGACATCATTAATTGACTATCCTGGGATGCTGGGCTCGTGCGCAGTCATGTTTGTGTCGAACCCGGGACGGCAAATGTCGTTCGGGAAGGAGTCAACGCCGTG
Source organism: Tephrocybe sp. NHM501043 (assembly GCA_018855915.1). NCBI lineage: Eukaryota > Fungi > Basidiomycota > Agaricomycetes > Agaricales > Lyophyllaceae > Tephrocybe > Tephrocybe sp. NHM501043. The sequence goes on from JABCKO010000037.1 coordinate 24,813, forward strand.
TCTGCGGAGTCGGTGGAATTCTACTATCCCAAAATCAGACGTTGATGGGTATACATAAAATAATTGAGGATGAAATATGCGCCACTAAACGATACATTGTCCATCTTCGTACGAAGCACGTGCTGACTGGGTAGGAGCCCATCAATTGCAAACCAAAGGGCATCTTGATGGACCACCATCAGATGAGCCCGTAACGCCATTCTGCGCCGTTGGAGTCCCTCCATTGATGCTAAAGAGCATGGATAAATCGCCCCCTGGATTTGAAAGCCCGTAAACCGACACAGACGTCCCTATGGGGTTTGTAGTAGTCCGATCATTGTAGAACGTGTTGGGAGATATGTACGTCCCAAGAAAGGTAAAAGTTGCTGAGGCTTGAGCATTTTGGGTCTGATGGATAGTGGCCCCGTATGATATTGAGCCTGGTGAAGGATTGATGGAACCGATATTTCCACCTTGAGGGCCAACAAACATCCAGTTCCCTTCATAAGCGACAGAACTACCATTATCGTCGACGATTAACGCATTGGCGGAGAGCAGTGTGGCTTTATTTGCGGCAGGGACCATGATGGTCATGGTTGCACTTGTGGGGAGAGGTGGGGAGTGAGGACAGGCCCAAGACCATGATGCAATAAATTGCTTCTACCTTTACTCAAATGCCGATGAGAGAACTGTAGAATGGCTGCAAACTCCTACAGAGGGGATAGGGTCAAAAGCGCGGTGTATATGCCTACTGGCTATAGCAAAGTCACTTAAGTCTTTGTAGCACACTGTACGATCATCAAGGGGGATGGTACGAAAGGTGTGTCTGTTAAAAGCTTCCACGGCTAGCCAAAAGGACGAATCACACTCTTTTGTTAATTTATGGGTGACGATATAGCGATGCTGCAAAAAGATTGTAGCAGTAGCGACGGGCAATTTAAGACTGACGACACACTTAGATATCAAGAGTCTGAGAAAGGTGACATGTATAATGTCAGATGCCCGAAAATAGTACGTGGCTACGAACGACTTCGAAACGCAACAATCGAGATGAACGGGTGGGGGTGACACAGATGGAGGGCATATGCGGTATGTGGATGCTATGATCAAGTCTCAAGAGATATGAGGCAGGTCAAGGGATGATGATGGGTAAGATGTGTATCAAAACTACGTCGGTGATGGAGGGGGAACGGTGGGATAAGCATTGCGGGGCGAGGGAAACAAGCGGGTACGTAGCTACCAAAGAGCCGAGCCTGCCTAGGCCAAGGGATGGTGTATAAAATAATAATAATACACCCGATGACAGATATATCGTAGAGACCGGGAAAGTAGCTTCGTGAGTTGGTAGAAATATAAGGTCGCCCCGCAGGGGGAAGGTATCGCAATAAAGATAATTCAAAACAATGAACAAAGTCCCGAAAAAAGAAAAGAAAGCAAGTAAGAGTCAAAGTCGGGGCTAGAGAAGGAGGGATGCCAGAAGAGATGAAAGTACAAAGGCCAATGCTGGTAATGGTGGAACACTTCCCATTGTGGCGCTCGAGGTCGACAAAGGCGGGCCGGAGCTAGTCACGCTGGACGCCACACTTATATATTGTGTAGGCATGTTTGGCGTTGAAGACGGGAGTTTTGAGGTCGTGAACTTAGACTGAGACGCAACGGAGGAAGTGGCTGGCGACTTTATCGCTAGGCTCGTCGCGGTGAGCGTGGGCAAAGGCGATAGCGAGGTTGAAAGGATCCCAACTGTTATAGTAGACAGAGTCGTCGTTGAACGAGAGGTAGGTGTCCCAGAGTGTGAATGCGTGGAAAAGCGAGTCAAAGAAGAGGGTACAGGTTTCATGGAGGTTGCTTCTGGGAGAGGAGATTCGAAGGAGCCTGCCATCTGGTCGATGGTGAAAAAGGGCGAAAAGGCTTTGTAGGACGTTGAGAGGGGGTCGCTGGAGTTCTCCTTGGCAGTGGTAGATATGATTCCGATGTAACTGATAATGATTGTCAGACGTCGAAACTAACAGAGCGCGTAGAACTTACTATGAATCTGAATTCGGTCCAGCGGCGGGGTTGGGCTATACGCAATTCGTAAATGTTGTACAGAAGGGAAAACGCAAAATAAGAGCTTACTTTGAAGCTGATGGACCGAGTTTGTGATACATCAGTTGAAGAAATGGCTTGCACGAGTTTCTACCCATAATATGCGCTTGAGTGGAAGGTCAAGAGTAAATCGTTGCAGAGCGTACCAAGTCGCCAGTATATAGACCAAAATTACAAAATCCTGCCGCAGAAAGTAACGGATGGATGCCATCGTCAAGCCATTCTATCGTGCAAGTTTGGCCACCATGGCACGTCGAGTGCGCCTCAGGCTTAAGGACCTACATAAGAGGTTCACTCCCTGATCACTGAAACAAAAATACAAAGACATACATAGATTCCAGCATCAACCAAAAGAGCGAGTTGCAAAAATGAAAAAGCCAAAGCCAGGGCGAGTTTGGTAGAATACATCAAGAAAGTTGGATAAGGGATTCAAGCTTCAAGAATTAAAAGAATGGGGTGGGTTCAAAGAGTGTCGGTAAAAGATCGTTGCGAGCAATTTGAACTAAGTTTTCCGTTTTTTTATTTATTGAGATGGTGTTGGCGAGAGATGCATAAGCGAATGCTTGATGGGGGTGGGGCGTGAAAGTCGTGGTCGTCGTCACGGTTGTCAAGTCGCTTCACAACACGTGCCGCCAGTGATGACATACAGATTAGCGTTTGATTATAATAACCACAAATATATCAATTTGGTAGCGCCACGATGTATGTACACGCTTGGACACTATTATCACATGTCAAGTTTGAGTTTCCACGCACAAAGTATGTGCACAATACACTTGTACTTAAGATGTTTTGATTCTTATCCCAAGGCTATTCACGTCATGAGTCGTAAGGAGGAAGTCCCCACTCCTCAGGAATGAAGTTTTCTATCGATGTAATCTTCTGGTCGGCCATCTCTTTTCCACTGTATTGAACACCAAGGAGTTCGGAATCGGGGACCCAAATTACTACGGAAAACAATTGTTACGGGGAGTATTCGTGAGGCGGAGTTTGAGAACATACCTGACATCCCAGCTCGTTTTCCTGCCTGCATTCCAGAAATACTGTCTTCAAATACAAGACCCCTGGCGCGCTGATCTTCTTGGCTAGTGCTGTAACCATCCACTTGGCCAACGTCGCGGCCCAGCACTTCTCTTGCAGCCGTGAGGAAAATGTCAGGGTTTGGTTTACCCCTCATCTGGTACTGATGATCGTCGGCGCAGACAACCTTGCCTTCGAAGCAATCGAAAACTTCGCTCAGATGACCTGTTTTACGCTCGAAGTTTACCCGTTTGGATCCAGTGGCTACCGCGATTGGGATGTTGTGTGCTTTTAGATGGAGAACCAGTTTGCGGGCGCCGGGAAGAAGAGGAATGCTAGGCCAGAGAGAATTCTGGAGGGGTATTCGTTTGGCAAGATACGATTCAATTGTTAAGGGTACATCCTGAAAGAAGGATAAAAGGTGCTCCGCCGACTGAATATCAGCTACAAGACGGTGAGGGGGTCATTATCATTACACATGTCATTTCAGAGGCTCACGTTTCCCCATTAGGCCAGATTTAATCTCCCAGGTCAACTCTTTTCCATAACTGGCTGAGTATCTCGTCTGAGAGGAGGTTCATGGTTGTGGTTGTGGTCGTTGAACATGAGCTCAAACTTACTGGTGATAACGGTCCAGGTTTTTTCGGAGTCGATCAAGAGGCCTGTACGAGCATGTAAATGAGCTAGTTCCTTGTGTTCACGAAAAATGACCTACCGTCCAGGTCGAACAGCACATATTCTATTTTTGGACAGATGGACATGGGGGAATGGTAGGAAGATGTAAATACAAATATTGCGGCGTTATTATAAACACTGGAGATGTGCATGTGGACAGTTGTGAACTCTACACGTTGCTCTTGACGTGTCCATCACCATACATGCAGACAAAAATGATTCCATGTTGATCTACATACCACATAGGTAGTAACTGGGTACACTATCTTACCCCAAGGTGCGAGTATTGAAGACAATCAAGAGCGTACAAGCAGCACATAGTCCTACGCATAAGAAAAGTAAAGCATAACAAAACGCATACCGACATCTCTGGATCCAGGGATCGAATATTCTCCTTGTCGATTCCGGGCGACCCCTCACTTCCCGCAGCTTCACACCATAAAAACAATCAAACAATCGATGCGGCTTCTCCAGGATATCCATCACACGCCGACGCCAGCAGACGGGCTGGACAGACATCGTACTCCTGCGCATCGATACTGGGCGAGGAATGAAGGGGTACCCAAACGATATACCGCGCAACGACCGTTTGGGGTCCTGTAACCTCAACCTGCCGTCGTCCGAGCTTTGTTTCTCCGCCACCCATCTAGGCAGCCTCGGGCCCAGCCTACCCCCAACACCAGCCTTGTGCTCAACATCGGGGACATGTCCACTATCCCCTGGGCGCTGCAGCTCCTCTGTTGGCCGATTCTTCGGCTCTTTCCTGCGACTCACACAACAGAATACACAACCAAACGCTCTCTTCCACACCCCCGTGTTGAAATAGAACTCCCAAAACGTGACACGTGAAGGCTGTTCCCCAAAACGCGTGAAGTGCCACCCACCGACGAACCAGAGCACTGGGAAGAGGAAGCCGAGCCAGAACGTCCAGAACGCCGGGGTACAGTCTGCAAGCCACTGACGTTTCGTGCTGAGAGTGAAAATGCCAGTACCAAAAGCGGCATCACGCTCCCATCTCCGTCCAATGAAAGACTCGGAACCAGAAGGAGGGAGGATGGAGGCGTCAGAACGCACGGAGGGGCCTTGGCTGTGCTGACTGGCTATTCCTGCGCTTTCAACACTTGCTTCAAATGAGGTGCCGGCAATATCCATATCCACATCTCGATCATGCACATCCTCCTTAGGAGAGGCAGTAACGAAACTATCGGGGTGTAATGACTCGGAGTCATCCTCACCACCATAAACCTCTGACGCTACATCGTATACCGCTGACTCAGAGCTTCCCTCGATGACAGGTAAACGACGAGGGCGGGGAGTGGGTTGAACACTCTCGTAGCTGGGGTGTGGTCCGGGGAAGGGGGGTGCAAGGCTTAGTGGGGGGAGGAGGGGTGGCTCTGTCGGTGTGTTTTTTGCGCCGCCTGTCACAGGGGTGAAGGTTGTGGCACGTGGGATGGAGGAGGTCGTCGAGGCCTGGGTTTGAGAGGAAGATTGGGATATGGTGCGGTTCACTTGCCGTGCAATGAAGGGGTGTGGGATAGAGTAGCTTGGTGAGGGGCCTGTGACAATGAAAGGTTCTCATTAACGTGAGCTTGCAACGCGAGGATGAGTTTACGCACGTGTAATCTCGGATTTTTGAGAGCTTCCGGGACTGGGATTCGTCCCGTGGGCCATAGTATACGCTATTGAAGAATTCGATTCACCGTTGGGGAGGGAAATGGGCGTGCGAAGCGAGACGGGCGAAAAATAGTCCTGTTCCGCAATGGGCGAAAGCTGCTTTGCGAGGGGATAACTGTAGGCATGTGCATAGACGTCGGTGTCGACCGTTGCATGTGTGTCAAGCTTCAGGTAGGTTGTACCTTGTGTGAACGTTGGGTTGGTATTCAACTTGAGTGTACCTCGGGGTAACGGCGCACCAACCGAAGAAGTACTTGACGATG
>JABCKO010000038.1:8833-36930 GCA_018855915.1 Tephrocybe sp. NHM501043
CGAGCCAGTGACGGTTTCGCAACTTTGAGACTCAAACTATCACTTTATCGACATGTCTACCATGCGCGCAGTCGTCTACGACGGGCCTTTCCAAGTGTCCATTCAGCACGTCAAGAAACCAACCATCCTCCACCCCGATGACATCATCGTCAAAGGTCTGCTTCATTATTTGCTGAGGCCGCTCTACGACGCTAAAGTTAGCGGAATTGATCTAGTGACGACGACCTGCATCTGTGGCAGGTGAGCACGACCCCGCCTTCTATTTAGATTATGCACATTAATCATGCCACTGGGTTCCCCCCTTCCAGCGACCTGCACATGTACGAAGGCCGCACCGCAGCAGAGCCTGGCATTATCTTCGGGCATGAGAAGTGAGTAATTAATCCTTTTTTATTTGCGGCAGAATGCGTTGCTAACGACAGGTTCTCAGCATGGGAATCGTAGATGCAAGTGCCCACCTCCTCTTCCCCCCCTCACCACCTGACTTTGTTGTTCTTGCCTTTTAGGAAGCCGGCACGGCCGTGACCGTAAGATGGTTTAAGTTCCTGAGAAATGGATATCAGCCAGCTGACCGTTCAGGACTTCTAATTTAGCTTCTTAAGAAAGGCGATCGCGTCGTGATGCCATTCAATGTCGCGTGTGGGCGTTGCCTCAATTGCGAGGAGGGAAAGTCCGCATTTTGTACACATATCAATCCCGGATTCGTGAGTATACATTTGTGTCATATCTCGTACATTATGTGAAACAAAAAAATTGACCGTTCTCATAGGCCGGTGGGTGAGTCGAACCAAAATTCCGCACTTACGAGCTGTTGACAGGGAATTGTCCTAGTGCATATGGGTCCGTCCATTCATTCATTTCAGCAGCCATGAAATTCTTCAATAATTTTTTTCCCCTAGTTACGTCGCAATGGGGCCCTACCCCGGCGGACAAGCCGTACGTCCCCATCTCCTTTCCTCACGCCCCTAGCACGAAAAGTCCCTCACACCTCCTCATCAGGAATACGTGCGTGTGCCATTCGCGGATTTCAACGCGCTCACGCTGCCCCCCGGGACAGCGCACGAAGAGGACTTTGCCCTGTTGGCGGATATCTTCCCTACCGTAACCTCTCATTATCACACGTACTTTCGTTCTCACCAGCTCACCACTTCCTCCTCTTCCAGGGATGGCATGGTGTCCAACTCTCTGTGCGTCGTTCCCCCGTTGATTCATGATTTACGATTCACTAACGCTGGCACTGGAACCAGGGCTTCCAACCCGGCGAGTCCATCGCCGTGTTCGGAGCAGGCCCCGTGGGCCTCATGGCGGCATACTCTGCTATCCTCCGCGGCGCCTCTGAGGTGTACGTCGTCGACCGCATTCCCGAGCGCCTCGCCAAGGCACGGGAGATAGGCTGTATCGCTATCGACTTCACTAAAGGCGATCCGGCGGAGCAGATCATCAAGCTGAGAGGGTGAGTGCCCCTCACCTGTCCAACCCCAACTCCTCACCTCCACCCCTTAGCCGCGAAGTCGATCGTGGCGTCGACGGTGAGTCGCACCACTGCATCATGCATGATAATAACACTAATTTTTTTTTTTGGAACCTATTGAAAAAAAGCCGTTGGATACCAAGCCACTGCCTCGGATGGGAAAACGGAGCAGCCCAACGTCGTCCTCGAGGCCCTCATCGCCGTCGTCCGGCCCACCGGGGGCCTGGGCATCCCGGGGCTCTACGTCCCCACCGACCCCGGCGCGCCCGACTCCGCAGCCGCCAAGTACGTGTGTTTCTGTCTAGTCCAGTCCAATGGATGCAGCCCTCACCGCCTTCCTTCCAGAGGATACATCTCCTTCCCGTTCGGGAAGCTGTTCGAGAAGGGGCTCACGCTCGGCACGGGGCAGTGTAACGTCAAGGTCTGCCATCCTTCCACTCCTTTCGTTCTCTCCGTCCCTCCCCTCCCCACAAACCCATTCCTTTATATTTACAGTCATACAACCGCTACCTCCGAGACCTCATCATCGCAGGCCGCGCCAAGCCCTCCTTTGTCGTCTCGCACAACCTGCCGTTGGACAGCGCGCCCAACGCGTACGTCAAGTTCGACCAGCGGGTGGATGGGTATACGAAGGTGCTGCTGCACCCTTGAAGGGGAATCGCATATGTACGTAGCTACGTGAATGTAAGATAGGTGTACATTGCATATAACAGAGATGATATGTGGTATGGGGTGGGTTATTCAACGTGTTTTTATTTTTATTTTTTCAATTCCACGACGGTGCTATATGTACATACATTGTTCAAAGCGACACGAGCTGTACATCCCCCGCCTCCGGTTCCTCAGTAAGGAACGACACCACGCTGGTCGCGTTGGCGACGTTCTCAAGCCCACACACGGCCACAAAGTCGCCCGCGGCGGCGCCCCTCTCCTTCACATAGCTCGTAAACTTGTCCAGGGGGCACATCGCGCCCGGGCCGGATGCACATCCTGGGATGGGCACGGGGGCGTTGTTGATCTACGGGGGCGTTCAGTCGTATACCTCAGATGGGTGGGTAGAAGGCAGGCAGGGAGATAATACACACGCGAACACGGACATACGCGTCCGTAGCGCCCGTTATAGGGAGCTGATTGGCCGTGTGCTTCACAGCACCACCGTTATTGCCGTTACGTGAGCAGGAGAGCCGCTCGAGCGCGACGTACCCGCGGAACGCGACGAGGTATGAGCTGCGGAATGTGCGTGCGGGGTTGGGCCTGGTCAACGAAAGCGGGTAGACATTGCGTGATGCCGAAGAGGAGTTCCACAGCCCGAGCGCAGCGACGACGGGGGGGAGGTTGTTATCGTGCTACATAACATAGTGGCGTCAGGAAAGCAAGGTAGGGTATTTATATGTACATACAGTGAACCCCATGATGAGCGGCGGAGGCGTCATTGTACCCCCGTTTATGGAATTTCCGGGGCCGGCGGCGAAGAGGTTGCTGATGGCTTTGACCCATGGGTATCCTGTTGTGGCGGCGGTGGGGTTACCGGGTCCGGACCTTGCCAGGACGGGTTAATTAAATGACGATGACGTATGTACGAGCGCGTTGGACGTACCCGTAGTAATAGTTCAGATCGTGTGCATATTCATAGTTGAGCCATTCGGATTCTGACGTCGGGGGTCGTGTTTCAATATTGTACTTTAAAAAAGAAAAGTTCACACATCGGCTTGAGATACGCACCTTCAAAAACGTCGCAGAACCTCGTATCCCCATCCACCTCGGCCAGGAATCCACAGAGATCCTGCATGACGCCGATATCAGAGGCTCCGAGGGTGAGGCCATCAAGGAACCCATTCAAGCGGTCCGCGATCTTCGTCTGGTACAATGCTCTATAGTTGCTGGATGCGGTTGCGCCGGTGCTGCCTGCGTTATAATTGGGGCACGCCGCGGATGGGGTGAGTGAGTTGGCGAAGGTGTCGTTGACCGAGTCGGGGAGGGCGATGATGCGCCCGCGGTTGAGCGCGGGAGCGGCGAGGTAGTTCCCCTGGGAGAGGTACCCGCGGAGGAAGAAGCTCGCAGTGTCGACGCAGCGCTGCTGGCTTGCAGCCCTGTAGTGACATATTGATTAAGTGCGTGAGGAGCGCGTGATGTGTGCGCACCACACTGTCATGTTTTCGCCGCCCTTGGTGAAGGCATAGCGCTTGCGGAGATCGGCGCCGAGGGAGAAGGCCTCGGCTGCTCCGGTGGAGGTAAGGAACAGCGGCTGGTGGGGCACATCGTCGACGGGGGGCACCCAGGACGGGATGAACGCCAGCGGGCCGCGGGCCGTGTACGTCGCGTTCTGGAACTTGGTGTATAGCGCCTGCCAGCCTGCGAAGGACCCGGGCTCGGGGTAGCGGCTAAAAACGTGGTCAGTGGTCGATGTTTGTTCGCAGGGGGACTCACGATCCGTGGCGGAGGATATAGGCTGCTTGGTCAACGTGGCAGTTGGCGGGGGTGGGAGAGGGGATGCCGAACTGGGACGGCGCGTCAAAGTAGGGCGATGCGGGGCCGGAGTGTTGGAGGGGGTTGAAGGCGCGTGCGGTTGCAGTTGCGGCGAGGGCGAGGGCGGAGTAGATTGCGACGTGCATGGGTCAGGCAAAGGACACGCTCAACAACAAGCCATCGTCTCTTATACACGAGAAGGCACCGTGTGTGCACAAGACAGAGTGCGCACGCGTGTGCGTGGGATGGCCGTCCGTCGGGATCAATGGCGCACGTTGGTCGGCCCGCGGTGAGCTCTTGCGGCGGTCCATGCTGTCCAATTAATCAACAACGGGGTCTGTATCCATACCGAAATGGGGTACTTACGTGTGTCAAAGAGGGGATGTGAGACTGTCCGAGTAGGTCTGAGATTCAGTGGGATGGAAATAATGTCCGTGCAGAGGTAGAACGTATTAGTTTGTCGTGAATGGATGAGATACATACCACAAGCATGGGGATTTGAAGAGGGCGGTGCGAAGGATGGGTACGAGGAACTTGGAGAGAAAGAACAGAAAGGGAGGCGGAAGAAGGGGCGGCGATGGAGTGGCGCCCGCTCAAGCCTAGACTATGATCGCTGATTGGCTTTTGAGGTCAGAAAGATGTATATAAGGTGCATTCCCCCACGCCCCAGCTGCAGCCATGGCACCTATGCTCCCCACGCCCTAGCCAGCAGCCTGCTTTCGTTCTACCCACATCTGCAAAGGGGCTACTCCCGACTCCTCACCAGCATGCCAAAGCCGAAGGAATGTCTCGAAATTCCTATGACATCGGAAGATCACATCTCATGATGCGTTTATCGCCGTCGAGGCAACACTTCTCCTTCTCACTCGCTCATCGATAACAATGGCGCCAGATAACACCACGCGCACGCGCACGCTCAGCGCGACGGACCTTGTGCGCATCCGAGCGAGCACGGACGAAAGCAAGAGCACCGTCATAGAATGGCGCGGCCAAGTGCTGTAAGTGCCCATCTGAGCAAGGATCTTGATCGAATGCTCACCCGACATTCTAGCTCGTATCAGCCTGGTGAACGGCCGCAGGTGCTCTTCAACATCCAGGGCATGAGCATCACGCGCGCCAAAAAGCTTGACAACGACAGCTACGACCTCCTGACGCGCGAGGTGCAGCTCTACCTCGATCCCACCACCAGCGAGGTCCTCCACACCTGGCACAACCCGTGGACCGGCCACGACGTCACAGGTACGCTTGACCCACTCCACCCAGTCCTTGATCGATTGATCCTCTAACTCCTCCGCCAGTCGTCCACGTCGCCAACAACCCCGTCTACCAAAACTTCCCTGCATCAAGTGCCTTCGAAGCGCACGCCCAGCCGGGGGGGACCTACACGTTCCACCTCTCCATCCCCCTCGCCTACCCGAACCCCCTCAACCCCACCGGCGACCCCGCCTCCCCAACGGCGCCCTACGCCGGCCCACAGGCGCTCTACAGCGCCATCGAGTCCTTCACCTTCACCTTCCCCCTCGCCGAGCTCGATGGCCCCGCGCCCTCCCTCCCCTCAATGCACGTCCACTGGACCCGCGCATCGCCCCTCCTCCCATTCATGGCCTCGCCCGCAACGGGTGCTGCCCTCGTGTGCGTCGCGAACGGCGCCAAGGTCGAGCGCGGATGGGAGGGGCTGAGTCCCGTCTTGAGGGACGTCGTTGAGGCTAGGTTGCCAGCGTATAAAGAAGCGCCGACGGAGAGGGACCGTCCCGGCGGAGGCGTGTCGAGCTGGAGCTACTTTGCGCGGCCGGAGGTGCTGAGGGCGTATGAGGATGGCGCGAGGTTTCCGCTGTTGGATCCACCGGTGGATGCTGGCGCTTGAGGACGCGCGCGTGTGCTCGGAATATTTTTGTCGTGTATATAGGAACATGTAGGATTTATGATACCATTTTTTAAACAGCAAAGTTCAGCTGCAGGCGTTCACTCGACCACTCCCGACGCGGCGCAAAGGAGTATAAAAACGACCATCGCGGAAGCTTGTGCGTGCGACCGCAGAGCAGGGCATGAGTTTATTACTTGTCCATTGGTGGAACGGCGAAAGGCTGACATCCTGATCCTGGCCAGTGTGCAAGGACCTCCAGAACCCTCGTTTGAGGTGGCGTTGGCGTTAAGGGCAGAGTTGGACCCCACGCGCGTCGGCGCGTTAGCGATAAGTGCATATGTATTACTCCTGGTCATTGGGATAGTAAGTACATCATGATATTCCTCGGCGCATCATCGGCCAGGACATACATACAACACTTACCCCCAAAGTGTCCTTGTTCTCATCCGTACTAGCCCCGAACCCACGGGACGACCCTCAGCTCTTGTGCGTACGTACGAAACTAAGCAGTGGGCAGTGGCGTGGCAGTGGTAGTGGGTGACGTACCATACAGGGCTGATAAGCCATCTTCTTCGAGAATCTAAACCTGAGCTGAGGGTTGATACCAGTTGTTCCGTGTACGTATGTACATACTTAATGTAGATTGTAGATCCCTGTTTCTCGACCCTGCGAATATCCCAGCTCGGCCGCGGCGGACCCTGCAGGCTGCCAGTTCCGTCGCGCATGTGCCATGACGTCGCCATGAGGTTGCTCCAACACTAGTGTACATACCATAACCACGTCAAGTCACCCAGTGTGGAGCTGAGGGTCTCCGGTCAGAAAATCTAGAAATTCATTTGGATGGATAGATGTGTGTAGATTCACATCGCGCGCGCGGCGTCACGGTCTGCGAGCTTGTGAGCTTGTGGAAGTAGGTTTAGGAAGCCGAATGTTGGCCGACACCAACCCCCGAACTTGTGTAGGCCTAGGCCCCATTCCGATCATTAAGTTATAGCTACATACATATGTACATACATAATCCTCTTCATACGTACATCGTTTTAGTCGTCTACAATTATATCCAGAGCTCCAGGCCAGCTTGGATCGCGAAATGTACATCGTCAGTCATGACTAGTGACAAGCCGTCCGTGAAACCAAAGTTGGATCGTGAATTGCCATTTACGCTCGTTCAGTCATCGTCCGTCGATATCGACTGCAAGAAGAGGTTGTGGTACAGATGCAAGGTCCATTCGTTCAGCACAGATGGTAAACACCCTGAAATAGAATCCCAATGTGATCAGCTTAACCAGAAGAAGAAAAAAGGGGAGGGGGAATCTCACAATGCAAGCAATCAATCCCAGGCTCCGAGTGTGCATCTGGGCGCTGCAGATTCACATCCCACAGATCCAAATAATACCACCTCGCGCCTCTCATCATGCCCGTCCTAGACCTCCTCCACGCCCTGTCCCGCCTCAGCCCGCCAATCGCGCGGCGCCACAGCTCGTTGTGCACTTCAAAGAGATCCCAGTCCCACCGCGCGCGCTGCTGCTTCACGTCCCCGTCCACCTGCGCCTTGAGCCGCGGCGTGATGTTCGCGCCCTTCTCTGCCTCCCGCGCTGCGATGTCATCGTAGTACGGGCTCGCGCTCTGCTCGCACGCGGGGTGCCCTGGCGCGGTGGAGCGGTAGAATACGGAGAGCCGGTCGATAGGCGATACACGCCCAATCACGAGTTTCATCTATGGGATTCGTCAGCGCGTGGTGGGCGACAAACGAAAAGGGCTATACCCACCATTTGCTTGTAGGTTTCTTTCACCCTGGCTTGTTCCTCCCTATCCGTCGCTCGGGGCGGGAGCATCGCCAGCTCGTGCCTTGACCACTAAAAGCTTGTCAGACACGTACTTACACACGCGATCGGGCATCCAAAGACAGAACGTACGTGAGCACCGGCGTTCATCAACAAGATAGAATCCTCAGTGACAGACCCCTCTTCCTCCAGCCGCGGTCTCACCGCATCCGCTACGTACTTCTCCCACTCCGGAACGCGCTGGAAATCATGGTACCAGTAATAATCCTTCGACGCCCCTAGGCGCTCCGTGATAGCGCGGATGTCGCGCTGCCCGATGAGCATGTGCTCCTCGAGCATCGTCACGACCGGCCGCTCAAGCCGCGATTCGGGCACCCCTGCGCGTTCGAGAACCCTCCGCGTGAGAGCGTCATGCGGCTTCAGAAGCATCTGTCGCACGTTCTTGTGGTCGTGCATCGGGAGATGCGCGGGGTTGCGGTCAAAGTCGAGGTTCGCTTGGTTGAGGAGGTACCCCAGGGCGTGGTAGTGTTGTTGGGTGATCGAGTCTGCGGGTCGGTGTGTGAGAAGGAGAAGGAACGATAAGGGAGGGGAGGAAATACGTACCACCGATAAGAATGAGGCCTCCAGGGCTTCTCAGTAGCCGAACCATAAATTCCTCGGCGTCCCAATGCCTTAATTCGCCGGTGTACGGTGTCCAGGTCCAGTTCATGACTTGCATGAGGCGCACCTCATCGACGGAGCCTTTCGTCGACACTTTTTTAGGGCCCCCGCTGGGATCAGGGATGGCGCTGCACCCTTTCCACAGGACATCTAGTCTATTGGCGTACGCCTGCTGAAACTGATCGAGCGAAGTGAACGCAGGCTGCCGCGGCTCCCACCGCCCCGACGCACACTCCTCTGGTCGACACCAGTTCACCACTTTGGGCACGGTGGCATTGTCTGCGCCGGCGTCCTCCAGGTCAACGAGAGGATCTGACGGTCCCCGAGGCGCTGAAGACATCATGAGGTAGAGCAGGCCGCATAGTATGATCCCTAGAGGCAGACGGGTCGAGGGTGGCATGGGGGTCCCGGGAAGAGAAAGGGAAAGGTGAAAGGTGGAACGAGGTGGAAAATTGCGTCAAGCTCGAAGACAGGTTATCATGAAGTTGATCAAACAGGAGGCACGAATCGTCGATACAACTGCCGCAAAGCAAACCCAGAAATAGATCGATCTGTCACTATTACAGGTACAAGGTGCCCTGAATAGCTCCCCCCCCCCAACTTTCATTTCTGCTAAAAGTTAAATGGGCTACCACAGTAACTTGAAGACAGAACTTACTTGGACATTGTAACGCTCAACCCGAGACAATGAGATCGTAGCTATCCTTTTGCAACCTGTTGGTGATTACTAAATTGAATCGGTTGATCTCGACAGCACGCGTTTGATGCCAAGACTGCCCGGAGATTTGAGTCCGTCTCACGACATGCCGCTTTTAAACTCTGCAACAGCCGCAAAAAAGCCAAAGGAAAAAGCCAAAGGCGTTGAAAGGAAATGCTGGGACTGCCTCGGAACCTCATACCACCACTACTTTGTCAATTTTTGTTGTAGTTGTCAGCCTGAGTTGCTCGACGTAGATGTACTTTCGGCGTCGGAGGCTTGATTGAGTCCTGTCGGGTCCTGACAGTGGCACGGTTAATTATCGCAGGCACAAGCCACAGCAGGCACCAAGCGCGAAAGTCGGAGCACATAATGCATGCATATATGTACATACATACACGGAAGAAGCAACGCCAATGAATTATATATTTTTGTAACTGAATGGCTCGGCGATCTTGATCGCGTATGTGCACTTGCACAGTTCCAACGGCATTTGTTCTCGAGAGTGTGTGTTCAACGAGGCATAAATTGTCCCACTAGTATTTATTGAGGCGTGTTCTTGGTCGAAAAGGAGCACAAGAAGCAGGTATTCCAGCATGGGTGCGCGCAGTTATTGAGGCAACTTGGTCATCAAGGGTGAAGACGATGGTCTGCATCAGCTCCACCTCGACGTCCACTGTTGACATTGGAGAGATGCAGACAGCCTGCTCAAATGCAAAATCGGGAATGAATAGGTCTTCCCGAACGTCCTGCAATGTCCAATTGCATTCAGTTGGCTGTTGAACGGTTGAACCCCACTCTGGAGAAAAAGTGGTAGTGGAAATTGCTAGTGCATGCACACAGTTCTTGGTGGTTGACACTGGTTTGCTAGCCATGGCAAGGGAAAAGTGCACGTTAACTCTTGCGTCAAGTATAGTATCACCCTTGAATAGATTCGGTCAGACACCAAGACTGATAAGTACACAAGAATGGACGTTTCCCGGAGAAGTCTTATGCGTTAAGCTAAAAAGGGATCATTGTGAGAGACATGCATCTAGAAATACTCAGGAATTCAAGTCGTCTGAACTTCGAAAATGCTTCGTGGATTCTGGAGGATCAACTGACGATCTTGATTGATTGATTTTGGAGCTGGTTTGGTGGGTTTTGAAAAGTTTGCGGCAACTCCCGTTCCAAACACGACTAAACTATTCGGTAGCCACAGCCACAATCCACACCGACGACATCAAGACCTCCCCGGAGCCCCTCAAGACCCAAAACGATGCCTGTGAGTTTGCCAACCTTACAGAAGCCTCTGGAGGACCGTACGAACGAACTCGCAGCGAGAAAAAGCGGCGTGAAGGGATGGATTGGTTGGATTGGAAGATGTCATGGTGGATGATGTTTGTGGATCGGTGTGGATTTTGGCTGGGATGGTTTCGCTGCGGGTTTCTCGACGGTGCCAAAGGATGTATTGAAGGACAGGATGCTGAACGTATGCATTTTCTAGGAATCCAACTTTAATCGCTTCGTCGAGGTCGGCCGTGGTACGTTGGGACTATCGTCTGAAATTTTCGAGTTGCTGATAGCGGTACAGTTGTCCTCCTCAAGGCTGGCCCCTACGCTGGCAAGATTGCCGTCATTGCTGAGATCATTGACCACAACCGGGTACGTCAATTAATCTACAGAAATACCCAATTTTATTTTGACCAAGTTATAGGCCATCATCGACGGACCCAACTCCACCGTTCCCCGTCAATCATACCCCTACAAGCACCTCTCTCTCACTCCCCTAAAACTCACCGGCCTTCCCCGCGCCGCCGGTACTGGCATCGTTCACAAACTCGCCGAGAAGGAGGCTGTCGTCGAGAAGTGGGAGAAGTCGTCTTGGGCACAGAAGCGCGCCGCGGTCGAGAAGAGGCGGTCATTGAATGACTTTGGTCGTTTCTCCGTCATGCTCGCCAAGAAGCAACGGAGAGATATCGTCAGGAAGGCTGTTTTCAAGGCAAGGAAGGCATGAGGAAACCAGGAGTTCGGGTACTAGGTCTTTCTTCCACCAAAATATGCTCTTTATGCTTGTCATGAATCCATCATCATGCGCCATGCCCTCAGCACTGACGAACGAATGATCTTCTCTCAGCCTTGTCAATCAATTGCAATGTGGATTTCCCTAAGTGTTTTCACTGTATAGGCCACCGTTTCACCGGTGCTGTGATTACCCACGGCCCAGAACTCCTTCACCCTCGTTTTGATAGAACGAGGCGTTGACATCGCGTTGAAGAGCTCCCTTCTCTAACTAACGATGGCCATTTGCCATCTCACCTTTTTTAGGATTATTTTCGTGCAACTATCAAAGTCACTTGAACCTATAATTGATCAGATCTGTCTCTGCCTCCACTTTTGGTGCAGTGGGAAAGACGGAGAACAACCATAGATTTCCCCATCCGTACACGTCGCAATAACCCTGTCCAGGCTGTGGCGTTCTTGGGCTATTTTCTGAGTACATACATATGCAATGGCCATAGGTTTGTTGGTTCGCTCGCTGCATGTACCGCCGTAACTCTCATATATTCGAAACGCGTCAATCAGAGAGCAATGTTGTGGAAGAGATTCAAGAGAATCTTTCAATAGCTGGACCTGAACAATTTGGATGAAATTGCCCAGCTCTATATCTCCACTCCTGACATTCGTCTTGTCAAACCAAACCATCCATTAAAGGTGTTTCCATCCACCTGAATCTCCCGCCGTTAATGTTAGACTCAAGACTCAACTTATGGACATCCTACTACTCAGTGAAAAGCCGCAAGCAATTGCCGTGACAAATTCTTTTGTGTGTCTATGGATCTCATACCCCTTTCATCCATCAGGTGTCTTGCTTCACACCCACTTCCGCTTATTATATTCACAGCAGGTCCTGGTATATTTACTGCCGACCTGCTTCTGGAAACGGGAAATCTAGTCATGCTATCTTACGACTCGATGTTGACCTTCAATCGGGACGTGGACACGTTTAATGGTCGGGCGTGAGGGTTTTGTTCTTTTTCAATCTGTAAGTGAAGTGCTTTTCAGAGCTGCTAAATTTTCTAGAATAAATACCGGCAGCTATGCCAATATTGTGGCTTATACTGCTGCATTACTTGGTCAGTGTAGCGTCTGAAATGATTTCAAGCCTATTCTTAACGTTCGTTATGGCCATCAATTCATCTTGGCCATCAGACGTACGTGGTGTACAGTTTTCATGTCGCACACTATCTGACGTACTTACTAGGTGTTAGACTTTCAGAAAATGAATGACACCTTTTCTGATTTCTTTGGCCCCCTTCAGTTGCGGCAAATATGTGAACTTTCCTGGCATTTTTAACATCTTTCAACAGGTGGTCATTGGAGGTAAAAACTGCGGTTGCTTCCGAATCATCCCCGGTCTGAAAAATGTGACCAATAGCAGTCCTTATCTTTGTTCACATGGGCCTTCTTCAACAGAAACAACCGCATCCTGGCGATCTTGCTACTGGCGTTCTCCACCCAGCTCGTCGTGACAGGATGGTCGCTTGGTGCTGTTACATCTGTGCCTCTACCAGCTGGTTTCTCTGGATGTAGGTCTCCTCGATTCTTTTGAAGATGAGAACAGGTGAACCAAGGCCATCAATCAGGCATATACGCCGGGAAAGCGGGAACAGGATATCGTTAGATCTACACGATATATTATTTCTCATTCACTGATCCAGGGATCCAAACATCCTGGCTCATGCAGTTCGTTTTTATCTCGTCGTGTTTGGATTGATGCTCTGGAAGGCTATCCTTCAAAGGTTCAAGATAAAAACACCGCTCGTTACCATCCTTACTCACGATGGACTGAAATATTTTGGGTTAGTCATAAGCTCAAGCTTGAGTCACTTTATTCAGGACTGACGGTCGACGAAAGGGTCATCTTGATAGTGAATTTCGTCAACGTCATGAACTTCGCGGCACACACCTCTTGCTTTATCCTTACTCGAGCTAATTGTAGCTAAACATCTCCATGATGTAGCTTGTAAAGGTAAGCTCGAGGATGGTGTCACTGATCTTGCGCTGAAGCGGCTTTATTGCTAGGATAATGGTTTAAAATCCATCCCTTGGTCTTTCCCCTATATTCTAGTTCTGACCACCCACATACAGACTTACGGTGCTGTGAGTGAGTTATCGTGTCGCATGCTATTGCATTATTGATTTCAATTAGAATGATCAATCGCCTCATCTTGAACGTTCAAGAGGAAACGAAAAAACCGATGGACGCCAGCAATACCGAATGTACGGCATTTGGGCCGACTACAAACATCACTGGAGCCCGAATCCTAGCGGCGTTACAATGTGCTACCCTGTCATAGTGCGGCATTTCCCAGTAGATCCAGGAACCCACAGTGCCGTTCTCTGGGAATCTACGAGGATGCCCTCGTGGTACAGTAGGACCAGATGCTCGGACGTTGTAGGCGTTATAGTATTATTTATAGATTAAGAGCGCCTTCAGCTCGCGCTTGTAACACCGATGGATGTACTTGTATCAAAAGCTTTGATTATAGCCGCTACGTTTCACGAAGCAACAGAAAATTCTACGGCAATGATCATACGTAGAATTGTTCCATGGCCAGACGATTTTTATCTCTGTTGAGTTCACATGTCATTCCAGCCTGGTGGGATGATATCCAAAGGCGTGTAGCAGTGAAGTCACAAACTTTGTATGTAATACAACATGACAGGCCACAAAGCAACCAAAGCACCTAGTTGTTCGACAAGCTTACGTGGGGACAGACTCTACATCCGGAGCTGCTTCCCTAGCTCTCAGCGGATGCTCCTAGAGAAAGAAGCTACAGCTTCTGATAATGTCTGAACACCGAAACGCATGGAACACTGGGCGGAGATGTACGTATCTCGAAGTCGGATATTTCAACACCACAGTGCCGAGTGGCAAAGAAAACATCAAGCAAATTTCCAGGCAAAGCCGAGAAGATAGCTCAGTCACTGAATGTCACCACCCTGTGATGATATTGTAATTACAACCATCGACCGGTAATGTAAGGAGAGAAGTCAGGCTATATATGAAGCACCATCGCCAACTGGCAAACGTTCAAGTTTGGACAAGGCCGATGTCATGATCGACATCGGATTGCACTCGATGACTGGACATCATCACCCTACTGATGCGTCAAGGTGTAATCCACGTAGATGAAGTCGAGCCTCTAGGCGGGGCACCAGTAATCGGGACATGTGATTGACCTCAAACAACGGCAGGCCAAGGAAAGTCATCTCCTTCCACCAGTACTGGTGGTGCTGAGAATTCAAAATGAATCGATGGCACCGAGGGTCATGAAAGCAAATCTTCTTCCACATGCGCAGCCCTCACGCGCTTTGCCTCCGCAAGATCGTATTCCCTCTGCCGCCGTGCCCGTTCCACCTTCAGCTCATCTTCCACCTCTTTCATGGCGGTCTGTACCCATGCAGGGAATCCGCCCCTGTCATAAGCTTCCTGTAGCCGCTTCTCTGCCTCTTCCCATTTCCAGGTTGGGTCGGGCTCGTTAGACCTCGGAACAGGAACACCTTCGTCGTCTTCTTCAGGAGGCCTATGTATCTGGGATGTCAAGCTGGGCAAGCCACGCCAGACGAGCATCCGCATTCGGTCTGCAAACTCCTTGGTCTATTTAGAGAATTATAAACGTAAAGCTTTACAAAACACAACGGACACATACGTCTTGCACACCCAGGATTGACTTGACTCCCAATGTAAGCACAACTCCTCCGACGGTCACAATACCCGTAGCAATAGCAAAAGCTTTCCCAGCGTACATTGCCGTGCTAAAGTCCACTCTGGACATGGCGGACAGCAATTCTCCCGTACTCGGCGTGGAAAAATGGGCTGCTGCTGATTTCACATCGGAAAACCCGGTATTGGAGGTGGGTGTGCGCGGAACAGAGGCCAACTTGGCACTACGCCTTGGAGGTGCAGCATTTGAAGTTGACAATGCTTTTCGTAGCACTGTATTCCTTTTCCTTGCAAGAAAGACAAGAGGCAAGGCTAGAACAACGCTAGTCCCTGCAAACTAAAAAAATCAAAATCAAAATCGATACGGCAGACGTAATTTCTATACGCACTGCCGCTAGCGGTATCCATGGAGAGACGCGTCTTGACGAGCTGGAACTAGTGGAGGGCTCGGACATGCAAGATGAAACCCGTTTACAAGTCTTTTGTTTTCCGGGTAATGACGTGACCAAACAACATCTGTATAAGGAAATAGTCTCTATCTACCTCTTTTCTCAAGAAGTTGACTCAATACATAGTATCGAGCTAGACTTTGTTTTAGCTCGAGTTCTACTAAGATGTAATGAGATTGGTGTAGGTAGGTTGGTAATTTGACCAGCCCAGGAAGTTTGTTCCGGAGTTATGAAGTTATATGCCATAATCCCAATCATCTCAAAAGTGAGGCCTACTAGTGAGGGTTCTTCAGGCAATTTGCGTTACATGGGCGGACTGCCACTAAAAAACTTATGTTTGTAGTTTTTTCGTGAGTCATCATGATGCGACTTCCCTCCTTATTAGAAGACAGAACAAACGAGAATCGGGCAGAGCCAGTAGTACTATTTAACAGCGACATGACACGTCCCATATTAACATGCTCTAAAATAAGAATTTTACCAAGATTGCCAAGAGCGGTTGAGCTGCGAGGGCGTCGTAGCAGGTGGCACCGCCTTTGAAAATAATGGGAATGGTGATGCCATCCCATTATCTATAAACTACAAAATTTCCAGAACCGCAGACCTACAAACATGCTTCGGCCGGATCGTCAGATCCAGTCGTCGGCCGACTGGGAATTTGGAATAGAAGCTCGAATACCCATGCCTATGATGCGCCTGATCCCGTGGTCAACAGTTTCAGCACTTCCCTTTTCTTCTGAGAAAATGCTAGGAAGCATTTCAACTGGCAAATCGGCATCATAGTCGGGACGTATCGCTGCTACAAAAGACATGCCTCCGAGGAACTTCTGGGGTAAAAAAAGAAGCCCAGGCAAGAGTGCCAAATTCATGTTGACGTAAGGTCCAATGTCTCTGCTCTCTGCCCATCGGTTATGAATGAGTGGTAGTGATCCAGCCGAGGTTGGTCAGATGCTCTGGCATCCGGCATCCAACGGATCACAGAAAAGCCAAGTTTACTCATCGGAAAGAGATCCAACTTAAAAGTACACAAGCTTGGATGCCAGTCGAATCGCCTGAATTAACGACCAATGATCAACATTGGCAGTTGCGTAGGTGTCATGTTTGGGTGGCGCACTTCAGGGTCTAATAAGCTACGAAGAGTCAAGTGTTCATTGGAGCGTGATGAGATTTAGACCTGCGAAGATGATTCCTGCTTGGTGCCTATGCTACTTTCGATTGCCGTCTCCTCCGGAGATCGATCCTCTACCTTTGTGCTGGGTCCGAGGGCTGGCGACACATGTGCTGGAATCGACACTGCTGGTTGGAACCAGAAGGTGGGGTATCGACGTTGAATGTTGTTGATGAGCATTGCGACCACGAGCGCGAGGGCTGAGGTGAGCAACACGACTGGAAGGTAGTACCAGCCAAGATCACGGATCTCAGTGTTGACTGCGGCTAGTAACGCTGTCGCACCTAAGTAAAGTATTGGTGTCAGTACTAAAACACACGTCATCTGCCACGAGGACGGACCAGCAGGTGGGTGAGTCGTAGCTGTAACCTGCATGGCAACAACAGAAGTAGCGCATGCCAATGAACCGGCCAGCCACAGAAGTTCCTGGAACCTTTCCTCTGTTGGAAGAAGGTGGAACAACTTGGTGATACACACTCCGACCAGAGCCCCAATAAAGTGGCCACCAAACAGAGCCCGAGGTTGAGCGAGCGGCGCATCTATCGCCCCGTAAATAAGGACAGCTGTTGCACCCTGTATAAAACTGAGCGGCGGCGCCAAGGCCTCGATGTTGGCACTCACGTAACTGGCGATTATGGAAGGTACACCTCGTGAAATGAAGTATTGTGCTTGTCCAAAGACTGCTTGAATCACTGAAATTCCACAGAATGCTCCGATGAAGGACCAGATCCAGACAACGTAATCAGCCCTTTTTGGAGGAGGTGTAGCGCGATACCCGAGCCAACGAGAAAGCCATGAAGGCCAGCGTGCTAGACGATGTTCCGCAGGCATTGTGAAGATTTCCAGGGCCTAGAAGAAATAGATTGGAAAGAAATTTAGTTTTATCAAGTTACCTTCACCTATATACCTCGCTGAAGTACAGTGCAATCGGAGGTAATACAGTGAAGACGTACGTTCAACTAGGTCAACGTCGAACGAGTCAACTAAATTGTCTATGGGTGTTGATCTCTGTCATCCACTTACCTAATTGGACGTAGGTCTGTATGGACCACCAGTGACCAATCCTTTTTCTGATAGCAATAAAAAAATTTGATCATCAATTGATCTGGTGCCCCACTGTAACTCACTGAAAACTTCGGGACAATCCTCAAAGAAAAGGTGATGTGCACACTGCACATGCAGTATTCAAGGATTTGTAGGTACTTACTTCTGATTCTTACTGGATATTTGTGGGCGCGTGGACTAATGTTGAGGCAGTTCTACTGGATCCACGAGTCGATTATGTCTTAGAGTCTCACACACTGGCTTTTTGCAATCAGATTTTCTCCAAAGGACTCCTGATGATCTTTTATCAGCAGCGAACCCAAAGCTAATAACCTCGGATCCCAGGACAACATTGCAACCCTTTTTTCAGAGCCTCGCTTTGAAGCTTCTTTCCATACGTTCGGGTGGCGATATCTCCTGAGGATGGTGATATGGCACTGAATTACCTATACCAATTATGGCACCCGTATAGTGGCCAGCATGACACGATGTACTCGGTTGTCATCGGGGGTAGACTGATGCCCCATGCCGTGCTGATGAACTCACATCTCGCTTATTCATTCGACTGTTGCGAGTAGGTTGCGTGCATCTAAATACATACACCTGTCGCCTTCGTCAAGGGCTTTTGGAAAGGTGTTACTACATATGGTCTAGCGACGACTGACTATTTTGACATCCTTCACAATCGCTCACCAACTCGCTCAGTACTTCCTAACGTGCGTGTCCCTTTCTAGGTCCAGGACAAGGGAAAGGAACCCTTGTGGGTCTTGTGGATCGTCTTCTCGTTTTTCTGGTGCAGGGTTGGGAACTTTCGTGTGAAATACCGCAACCAAGCCCTTTGACTTTCGTCATCTCTCTTCTCCAACAGGAAACCCGCCTTCATTTCTACACTTGGACATAATTCCGATTGTCGTGCTGTTCGGTAACTCCGTCATTTTTCGGCCGCGATCAGGTTCCTCAGAATGTCAGCAGACGTCTTCCCGTTGGTGCTCTTCCTCTTTCCTGTTTCTGTTTTCCGAACCACGCGGTCGCAATCTGGATACGCTTTATTTTTCTCAATTCTGTATGGACCGAACAAGGCACATCATTTGAAAGCTTAGTTAAAGAGAGGACACCTGTTGACAAGTATATGTTCAACTAGTGACTTTCACTCGTCCCCGTCCGCATCACTTCTTTTAACCTCTCGTCATGATGTCCTTCCCGCCAGTGGACGGGGATCACTGGCATATTCCAACTCTTCCTCAAGGGATCATTCTTGTCGCCTCTATTGTCTCTGCAACTGTCTATCTCTTTGCCAAGACATTCCTTGCCCGAAAGCTCACTAACGGGAATGGTGACACGATACCAGATGGCCCAATAGGGCTTCCCATCGTCGGTGAGTTAATTTGAATGGTTCAACGTAACCTAAGGAATTACCTCACGGCTGTCTCCCCCTCAGGCTCTTTCCCTTTTCTTACGAAATATCCCGAACTCACTCTGGACTATTGGGCGAAGAAATTTGGTCCACTCTACTCAATGTGGCTTGGAAATCAACTCTTCGTAGTCATCTCGGACCCACAGATAGTTAAAGACCTCTTGGTGACGAACGGTGCTATTTTCTCATCCCGGAAAGAAATGTTCCTCAAGTCCCAAACTATTTTCGCCGGTCGCGGTATCACCGCGAGCCCTTACAATGACCGATGGTATGTCTTCTCATTTATAGTCACGAAGCGAGACCATGTCAAGGGGCTTCTAGGAGGAAGCACCGTCGCATCGCGACTGGATCATTGAACGCCCGCGCTGTTGACGACTACACCGACGTGCTTGACTTTGAGGCGACTGTCCTCGTCCAGGAACTCTATAGGTATGGGAAAGCTGGCAAGGAGCCTATCAATCCCCAACCTCATGCCGGTCGTTGTTCGCTCAACAATATGCTCACAATCGTTTTTGGCATGCGTACGCTAACCATTGAAGACCCACTCGTTGGGGTAGCTCTCAGGCTGTCGCGCGAATTCATGTTCGTCTTATATCCAGCATATCATTGCAACACTCTGACATGATCTTACTCCATGCAGGAATACGACCGGTCCGGTTTCTAACTTGACAGACTTCATCCCTCTTCTCCAACGCATCCCAAACTACATGATCACTCGAGGAAAAAAACTCCATACAGATCTTGTGGAGACGTATGGTGGCTTCCTTAACGACATCGAAGCCAAGCTACAGCGAGGGGAAACTGTCTCTGACTGCTTGGGAAAGACTATAATCTTGACGAAAGAAGAGGAAGAGCTGGACTTGGTGGACATGGCTATTCTAACTTCAGCCTTCATGATCGGTGGAGTGGAGACGGTGAGCAGGGTTCCGCTGTTCTGCCTGATAATGGTCTGACACCGTGAGCACAGACCGCCTCTATCATGCAATGGTTCTCGGCGCTCATTCCAGCATATCCTGAGATCCAGGCCAAAGCCCATGCCGAGCTTGACCGAGTTGTTGGCCGCAACCGTCTCCCAACCGTGGCAGATGAGAAGAATCTTCCATATATCCATGCTATCATCAAGGCAACTTGACTTCGTGCTTCTTCTGGGCCTTGAAACGCTGATTCCATCAAACGATCTGCAGGAAGTTGAGCGTACCCATAACCCCTTTTGGCTTGGGACACCCCATGTCAATACCCACGACGTCACATATCGGGGACACTTCATCCCAAAGGACACCGTCGTTGTATTGAATACAGTAAGCTCGTTCTAGTCAATCTTCAGCCTTCTATAGTCTGACCATGATTGTCATCAGTATACTATGCATCACGACCCACAACGCCATCCGGATCCCCACACCTTTGATGTAAGGGTCCTCATATTTTTGTTGTAACCCCAAAAGCATTGACCAGCTCCCCGCAGCCTGAGCGATACATTAACGACTCGACGTTATCATCTGAATCGGCGAATCTGGCCGATCCATATGAGCGAGATCATTGGATGTTTGGGGCTGGGTAAGCTTTCGTCCATTGTTTCATGCATGACTTCAGCTCATTGCTACGGAACTGTAATAGTCGACGTATCTGCCCAGGCATGTGGGTCGCGGAGCGCGAAGTGTTCCTGGTCATCGCCCGTATGCTCTGGGCCTTCAAAATGGAAGAAATACCCGGTGAGCCCGTCGATCTTAAGGAGTATGACGGACTTTCTGGACGGTCGCCAGTCCCGTTCCGAATAAAAATTATCCCTCGTCATGATAATGTGGCAGAGGTGTTAGAAGTTTAAACATCTAATTGGTTGTTTAATGGGCATTCGAGTCCCAGCTTTCCTTGGATATTATTCCATGTACCGACCCTGGATTCTTGATTGTTTTGTGTATGTACAGTAAGACTTGTAATTCATGTACAGTAATTGTAATACCTATCCGAAGTTCGAACATTCCTGATACTAAGAATTAAATCTTCCACAATAAAGTGTGGCAATCAAGCTTAATATTGGAGTTCAAACAGATGATGTGGCTCCAGAGTTTGAAATATTGCCTATAGGAATATCATCACAATGGTGGGGAGTCGGACATGGGTTCAAGAGGGTCAAACCCTAAATTCAATGTTCGATTTCCACTCTTTTCCTGTAGTTTCAAACGGTAAGGCAGTGCACGGCGACGGCGCTAATTTCCTCCATCGTGGAATTCGGCCTTCTCGGGAAGGATCAACGGAACTTTGAGACCTTCACATCACGGAGGTTGGTGTTGGCGCGTAGAACACGAATATGGAGCACCTCCATTGCAAGATTAATATGGAATTTGAAATTTGAAATCTGATTCAAGTCGTTGTTGTATATCTTTAACGTGCATCCGTGTGCCATCGATTAGAAGTTTGATTACTTACGAAATGCTGAGCTCCGAAGGCCTGCATGACTCACAACATAATGACCTCGTCAGCAAGTATCGGAACTGCAAACCGTTTACGGAGTAGTTTCGCCTTTCGCCCCGATATCTCCAGACACCAAACGAGACACGTGCCCATTCCCACTGATTTACCCATCCCTATCGGCGTGATGGAACGGGTACGGGACCGGAACCCTGACTCTTTACATTCTACAGTCAATACACAGCGTCCTATTCGAGTCGACGATATATAAGTGAAGATGTGGTACTACAAACCCCTTGCCATTCATGTTGACCATGGATTCTCATCATCTCTACCTTATTGGTGTTTTAATTGTCACTTTGGGCATTCTTGCTTGCTTCTCTCAGCCTTTAACGTACTTACCACTGCCGCCGGGACCTCAAGGCTACCTTCTCTCTGGCGTGGGGCATTTGCTTCGTACCTCAGAACCCTGGAAACTCTATGATGCTTGGGCACAACACTTCAGTAGTAAGTCTCCTTTTCTTCCGCATTAACCGCGAATTTCATAATAGCGTCATAGGTTCTATCATCTCGTTTCGCGTGTACAACCGTCGGATAGTTGTCTTGAACGATGTTGTCGCTGTCCACAATCTTTTGGAGAAGCGCGCTAATATTTACTCCGATCGCCCCAAATCTCCCATGTATCACGATATCTGCGCACGGGGGAAGGCGATATTCAACATATCATCACTGGACCGGCGACACAGAGAATATCGCAGCCTTCTGAACACTGGACTTAACGCTCGTGCCACCCAAGAGTATTGGCCATTAATTCAAAGCGAGGTCGAGATTCTTCTTGAAGGGTTCGCAACAAGCCCCAAGGACTACGAGAAACACATCAGAAGGTAAGTCATAAACTTCAACTGGCCATGATGTGAATTTAATATTCTTCAGGAATGCCTCTGGTGTTATCATGAAAATGGCGTATGGCTATACTGTGACCGCAGACGACCATTTCATCAAGGTCATAGAAGAGGCATCCAGAATATCCGGTTATGCATTGGCCCCCGGTCGCTGGCTTGTTGACTACTACCCTATCAGTGAGTGCGACCGTCGCGTTGAAAAGGATGTAGCTGATACTCAAAACAAAAATAGTACGTTTCATCCCTTCCTGGTTCCCTGGAACAGGTTGGAAGCGTCAAGGAGAGGAATGGCGAGAACGGTTGAATACGTTGTCCGGAGTTCCGCATGCCTGGGTTAAGGAGCAGATGGTAAGGACTATCTCAAACACAGTAGCTTCTGACATCTGTTGATGTGCCTGACAGGCAACCGGTCACTTTGTCGAGTCATTTACCTCGCGACTTCTTCGACCCAATGGTATCGACATGGTTGACGCGAAACAAGAAGATATCATCAAATGGTGTGCTGGCGGACTGTATGCCGGAGCTGGCGATACCGTATGTAGACGAGAAGTCTGCCATGATACGAAATCTCACTGACTGTTGCCGCTTAGACCGTATCTGCACTGCTTTCTTTTGTCATGCTCATGGCACTGCATCCTTCCGTACAAACTAAAGCGCAAGCCGAGCTGGACGCGTTGACGCCCAAGGGTCAAACAATCCACCCATCTGCGCTCAACTGCCTCGTATACATTCCAGCAGTCATGAAAGAAGTACTGAGATATGCCCCTGTGGCTAATCTTGGTGAGCTAATCTCATCGATAGCGCACCCTCATAGCTAATTCATGTTGTATAGCCCTTCCTCATCGAGTCATTCAAGATGACGAATATTTAGGGTACAGAATCCCAAAGGACACTACTATCATGGCTAATGTCTGGTACGTAACTTTTTTTTCGATCCTGACACCGCAAACTAACTTGGCACAGGGCAATTATGCACGATCCCCAGCTATATCCCGACCCTTATAACTTCCAGCCTGAAAGGTTTACATCCTCAGATAAGGTCGATCATCAGCAGCCTGATCCAAGGGTCTACGCCTTTGGCTTTGGAAGGCGTACATGTCCTGGTGCGTGGTCTTTATCTTCCCGAAAATTTTGGATCACTCCTGACTTGTATCTTTAGGCAAAGCTTTTGCAGAAACGTCCATGCTTTTGGTCATGGCCGGTATTCTCTCAAGCTTCGACATCTCTCTTCCAGCTGGAAAGCCACAGCCTGAAGTACAATTTACTCCAGGAATCACCAGGTACCTCACTTTTACTGCCTCTCTTCCTCTGATACTAACCAGAATCATAGCCATATCAAACCCTTTGATGTTATAATTGCACCTCGATCGAAACATTAAACTTTCTTAATATCAGTAGAAAAAGAAGCCTTGGGATAGATAATTGCACATCATGTATCGAATAGCTCGCCCTAACTGTATTTCTGACATCTCTCCTCGATTAAATTATTATTTAATGCTGGTCAAGGACGGTAATCGTGAGGATATGAACCAGGAGGCAAGTTCTCTCGTATCGGACACTACAACCGCATGGACAACTTTGGATAAATCGCGAGTTGGAGTTGCAGAGGAAGCCAGATAATATACTGTGGCATAAAACTGCCGCGAACATCGCCGAATAAAAGAAGCTCTCTTGCTCGACAGCGCCCCAAAAAGGACACTGCCTTAAGAGAAATCTGCTTCAAAATTACTCTATTTGAGAGGGAAGTGGGAGTTGCACGATATTAGGATGATCAAAAGAATGAGAGGCAACGTTGGGCGATCGACTTCGGCTCACATACAACCAGTCGATTGTGCATATATTATTAAATAATAGTTGATATTGACATTGGGGGCACATGATCGTGAAGTTGAATTCTGACATCACTCAAACCTGCCAGATTCTCATAAAGCAACAAGGTTTGCGCCTACACTGGATGGACGCCAGCTTAATGTCTTACATCAAGTTCTTATAGACTCATTGACGTCTCAATGACGCAAAAGACAGGCATAACGAAATAATGGTGCCGTACCCACTCCTCTCCTTCCCTAGTACGACGACTTAGACCCTGTACTCGGAAATACTTTGCTGCCACAAGACCCTGGATTTTATGAACTGGCTTTCCGAAGGATAGCTTGGTGGGACTCGAGGCGCATTCGATTGTGGTTTCTTAGGGGAGGCTACGTTTTGTACGAACAGTCCTCCTCTAGTGAGGACTATGCTGCAGGAATGTACCCGCTCGACCTAGAGAGTCGAAAGAGCTTGTTTCCTTTTGCATATTATGGTGGGTCGGAATTCCACGGTCATGAACACAACGTACCCAACTTCTATGGTAACACTGCCCATAGGGTGCGTAATTGCCAACCTCCGCGTTCTTGCATCCCAGCTCTCATGTTCTCTACAGGGAGTTATTGCGTATGCTCAGGATAGTCAAGCCCGAAACGTTGCTATCAAGGCGATAGTGCATGGGAGCGAAGAAATCGCATCCTTGAATTTCTACATAGCCAAGGAGTGGCATCCTCAATAGATGATGTCCACTTTGTTATACCTATTGTTGGCCTTCTTGCTTGCGAGGTTCATTGGCTTGCCGTTATGCCTAGGTGTGTTCATATGTCGGTCGCAGTGAGGTGTCATTAGCTGATGCCAGATTTTGAACGATTAGATGGGGCACCAGTCCGCTCCTTCCTTTGTGTGGAAGCATTAAGGAGGTCTTCCACTTTATACACTGCCTACTGAAGGTTGGGAGTCCATTCTCTTTGTTCCCTGGCCGGTTAATCCTCATTACTCTTACAGGGACTGACATACCTTCATGAACATCGGATTGCTTACGGAGTGCGTGTCTTCTCCAGACAAAGCGCAAGAATTAGATCCCGCCTTACTGTGATCATAGGACATCAAGAGTGACAACATACTCGTCAATCACGTTGACATGGACGTATTCGACTACAAGAACTTACTTCGCCAGTCGCTGCGCCCTCAGGGTAAATTGACGTATTGCCTTTTCGACTTCGATAGCGCAACCATGTTCCCTCGTTCGATGCCTCTTGGGGATTGTCGTCTGCCTAGTCATCTTTCCTTCAACGCACTCTATAATCAAGTCCCAGCTGACACATCTCAGGTTGAATTTGATTTCAGTCCCTTCGCATTTGATGTCGGCATGATGGGCGTCATGTTTTGCAATGAGTTTCAAGTATGTTCACTTCCATATCTTGCATTATCTTCCCTTATATGAGCATGCTCTTCAGCAAGTCACACAGACAGCCCCGATGTTGGCTCTCCTGTTGGACAGGATGACGACTCGTAATGTCGACCAGCGATTCAAAGCTTCGGAGGGCTTGCAATTCTTTGAGCACTATGTCATACCGCTGACAACTGAGGACCAAATGTCCTCACCAGCCCTGAAACTTGACATGGGATATGCGGCTTATGACTACTACGACCGATGGCAAGGTCTTGACCCCAAGTTCATTGAAAAATGGGTGGTGCTCCGCGAGTCTCCTGTTCCACGCCGTGTTCAGTTTCTGCGGGATATGTGTGAATATCGGTTGGTTTTCTATAGTATTAGTTGTATACGTCGCATTGTCCGTTTTGTTCATTGCAACCTTATTCGTCTCAGTGACCGGTGTCTCCAATATTGACTCAAGCTTGGCACTGAAGGTCCGGGTTTGTACTTGGTATCGTTTTGAGACATTCCTGACAACAAGCTTTAAGAGCAGTACTCACTGATGGTATCGAGAAAATACTTAAAATGAAAGCTGATATTGACGGGATAAATTATCTTTTTTTCACAAAAATCACATAATAGGTGTCTTAATTTAGTATCGCAGGTTTTCCGAGGACAACGCGAACAATGGCAATACTCACAAGCCCTTGTTGCAATTTGGCCACGGCAGATGGTCAACTCCCTCGACCACTTTGACCAAGAGTGGCCATGGCCCAATTCATGACAATGGAGCCAGTGTATCTCCCTTACTCGAATGTTGATCCGCGAAATTCCAATAACGTTGTCTCGACATGCATCCATTGTCCTGCCCCGCCGACATCATCAAACACCTCTACCCAAACGGAAGCACCTCCGCGTCAATGGCTTGGATCGAAAAGACGTTCAACGAACTCTACCCTTATGGCTTCAAAGCAGAGTTAACACTCGACGAAGCAGAAGCGGTACTCGAGAAGCTCGACGAGTTCGCGGTACTCCGCGATTTTGCGAGGGAGGTCAAGGAGGATTGGTTACCCCTGGCAGAGTACGTCGACGACACGACGTTCGAGACGCCGGAGAAGTGGGTTGAGAAGATGGTCGAGTCGGGTCGAACAAGCAGGGGAGCCGAGGAGCTCACAGAGCTTATTGCGAAAGCGAAGGAACTAGAAGTCGAGTTTGACGAGGCCATGGAGCGCTTGAAGCTCATGATGAAGGGCTTCAATGCAAAGACGCTGCTTGTGCGGGAGTTTGCAGATATCTCGCCTCTTGGTGACGGTACGTGGTGTTTGAGTTGGAGGTTCTTGAAAGCTTACTGATGTGTGGCTTTGAAAAGAGAAATGAAATATCCAAGAATCAAGTAGAAGTACAATATCGTATGCAGATGGGTGTCATGTCGCTGGGTCGTGTAGGACGGCGAGCAGATATCTGTCATCTACATATTCGATGGTTAGAGCAACTCGCCTAGAGGACTTGTTTGCGCACCAGGAGATATCATCAATTCATGCCGCTTCGTCCGTATCCTCATGAACCTTACTTCGTCCTGGGCACCTGTTAGCAGCCTCAAGAGTCTCAGAGAACAACTACACACCCCGTCCATCTCCCCTGCATGAACTTCCTCCAGCCCACCTTGTACACTTTCCACAATACGCCCTATCACTGTCGCGTACTTGCGGCCCTGCTCGCCTTCGAAGATGACGCCCGAATGGCGGATGATGCTGACCGGGTGCCCTCGTGAGACAAGCATGTACCCTAGTACTGAACGATGTGATGAGAGCATGGCGAGCTGGGATTCGAGTTCTGGCGGCATCACAGACGAAGATGGTGAATTACTCGGCGGGTTTTGGACATTTGGGTGCGAAACAAACGAGGTTCGCGCTGGTGCCGCCGCACTTGTGGTCTGCACTCTAATATATTAGCCCAAACAAGCACGTATAAATCGCCCTTGAAGTACAGACCATGATGGTTGAGATGAAGAACGGGTTTAATTGACGCTTGTTTGCCGGTTTGATAATATGAATGCAAGGTTCACACAGAACCGCATCATGGATTGCTCAAGTGAAACATTGAAATCAGTCAGTAATTACAGCTTGCGGACAAAACCTTTTAAACGTTTGGATATGTATCGAGTTGATCTGGGTTTATTCACATTTTCTTTTGAAATTGCTGGCCGTTCTTAGCCTCTCTGGACAAAAAAGTTGTGTCCCTCTACATGACTGCATCATAGGAATCCTAAGCAAAACATTTGGTGAGATGAAAATTCGAACCTGGAACATTCAAGTAAGCAAAGTTTGAAATCTCACTCCAGAGGGCAGCGCGTAAGGGATCCATACCTAGTCGGCAAACGAAGAACCGCTAAGTTGGCCATCATCTCAGACTCTCAGGTATCAAAAAAAAAATTGATGAGAGCGAGATTCGAACTCGCGCCCCCGAAGAGACCAGATAACAGTTATACACTGAAGGTAGCATCTACCCTGATCCTTAGTCTGGCGCCTTAGACCGCTCGGCCATCTCACCGTTATTCCATCATTGCCATGCCTAAATTAGTTCGTTAGATTTGAGCACTTTCATTGTGCTGAATTCCTGAGTGATATTTTGATCTTTCGTCTACAATTCATCCAAGTACGTTTGGTCTAGGTGAAAACATTCTATTTTATCGCCGAAACAAAGCTTTCCAGGTGCCCTCGCTTTTGTTTGCCGTTTCCAAAAGGATACGCGTTGTTTGTAGTATTTGGCGCGATAGAGCCGAGCTCCTGATCTTGAACCTGAAGCAGCGAAAAAGCGGCAAAATGTGACGAAAGTTGAGGGAGGGTCTGGGAGTCCTACCGTGAATGTGTACAGATGAGTA
>JABCKO010000039.1:0-47424 GCA_018855915.1 Tephrocybe sp. NHM501043
AGTGCGTCGAATGGTGTGATAGAACAAATATGAGATATAGCACTACTCTGTTAAAGAGGCATCAGCGATACGCTGGGGAGAGAGCAGCAAATGTGCTCACCGTTGCGACCAAGTGGTGGAGAGGTACCGAGCAACGGCAGTAGGTGAGACCAGGTATCCGATCCGCGACGCAGCCTCGGTCCCGACTGGAACACCGCGCACGGATCACCCAGGACTCGGAGATGGCAGAGGGCCCGCCAGGAGATGGCGCTTGCGCGCCTACGACGGGACCGACGCTGTACGCCAAGGGTAGCAGAGGCCTTCGAAAAAGCTCCTTACCCTTGGAACCCACTTTTACGCCGAGTAGGAAAAAGGCACTGCCAGGAATCGAACCTGGGTTTCGAGAAATCAAAGGATCAGAATCTCGAGTGATAACCGCTACACTACAGCGCCATGATATTTTATGGATGCAGGACGCCCTCGTCGCTTTGGTTAAGGCATTGTGGCGCAATTCATGCATGCTGCCTCTCGAGTCATCGACTATTCATTCAATCATATTCGATCACTGATTCCTCAAATTTTCCTCAAAGAAGCATTAAAGCAAAAAAGGTGAATGGTTGCGAAGGTCCCAAAAAAGGGAAAAAATGAATTTCGAACAAAGGCTAGGAGAGGGCTTAAGCCATACATAATCCTGTTCAAAAAGGCGCTAACTATAGCGACACTTAAAGAATAACATACGGCATACGCATGCACGGCTTCTTCACATTCCTCTCCTTCGCGACTTTCTCAATCATCACCTTGGTCAGTAGCACAGTCCCATCCTGAATATCGGGAGCCGACGTCCCCTCCGCCGCCGCAATCCGCATAGCCAGCATCCCAACCTCGTTCAATGCAAACGCTGCATCATCCACACGGAGGTTTGTCGCGCGCGCGATGTCTGCAAGGGTACAGTTGAGCACGACATGCGTCGTCGCGCTCCCGTCCTCGTTGGCGTGTGTCACGAGCTTTCGGTCAGTCGTGAACATCGGATCTATCATGGTCCATGATGCTAGTCTATCACAAGTGCCGAAGGGCAATAGAGTGTTTGCTTACCAGTAGTATAAAACGGCACATCATCCGACTCAGGCCATGCGTCCTCCACCTCGCCCGCCCACCCCTTCGATTTCTTAGGTTTCTTCCTCTTCAAACCATTCCCATTTGAACTGATCGGTCCATTATCTGTCTCATTCACATTCCCATTTCCATTGACGCTGCTCCCATTCCCCATATTACTATTTGCCCCACTCACATTCCCGCTATCTGGTTCTGAATCGCCCGACGGCGTGCGCTCGATGCCCGGGAATCTGCCATAATGCTCGATGCGCATAGTGTCGGTAGGAAGAGTTGATAGCACCGTTCTGAGAAGAGGAGGATGGTGGGTAAAGCGGGAGTGTCAGTAAGACAGACGGACATACCGGAAGAAACGGACAAGCGTTGAGACCCAATATGCGAGATAGCTCCTGAGGCCAAGGTCGGAAAGCGGGCGCTCGGGGGTGCCGACTTTTCCGGCGCGACGCGAAAGTTCGTAGCCTCCCCCGACATAAGCATTACTCCAAACACTGTAGAGGGTTCACGACGCACTGAATTCAATCATGAGCATTCCATAGCCTTTGCGCTGGTACGGTGGAAGTGTCATAATAGTTGCCAAATTATAGTCGTCGTACGAATTCTTCTCCTATTCAAACGTCAGAACACAAACGAACGTTACATATCGCACACCAAGGGGCCTACCTTAGAGAAGTACCCAAGCATATGATCTTGTTTTGATGTGCTCTCCGTGAGGATGTAGAAATGGACTGCGGTCTATTAGAACCGATGGCCGTGGGCTATGGGCGGGTGAAAGGCTCACAATTATCCAAGTCGAAATAAAGCGTCTTGACATCTATGAACAGCTTCCCGAACAGTGCCAAATTCTGACAATACAACTGCCCCTACCGTCAGGCGTTGCAATGACTCAAAGAATGTACAACGATCTCACCTTCTGCACTGCGCCATCGACTTCCCAAATGGAATGTGCACCCCTCTGATACACCCGTCTCCCCGGCGGGTAATCCACATTACAATACTTGACATGCAAGTCATACGACGTCCCCTCTGACATGTACTTGAAGCATTGCTGGCACACCCACAGCTGTGCCTTCTCCGACCCAGCTGTCGCACTACGTCCGAGCCCACCTGCAAGGATATCCGACGTGCGCCCATGTGAACGTGCCGTGGTCTTTTGTACGCCAGGGATTTTCGCTTCTGGCGCCGTAACGGGGTCCTCGAGCTCAGTTTCGGTTAGAGGGTATGGGGAGAAGTACCTAAGTTCATACCCAAAAATATGAGGTTCGATCTTTCACGTAAGTAGGAGAGAGTGAACTCACCAAGTCTTGACCTGCCACTCCCCAAATTTCACATTCTCAAAATTCCTCTGTGCAGTAATCTTCTTATGTTGTTCCATATCGATCTCCTCTGTCAACACCGTCCCTAGCTCCCCTTCAGGCGCTGGAGACGCAGACGCGCTCTCAATGTCTCGCATTTCGCGTTGAAGTGTACTCTGTTTCGATGGGCGTCCAACCCGTTTTCGCTTCTTGCTTGTCGATTCCATCGGTGGTGCAGATATGCTCCCTTTGATCGTCGTTTGTGCGTCTTCCCCGCCTTGAGTCGTTGTCGGAGTATGAGAACTTGGCCCAGCAACTCTCGGTCCCAAAGGCTCTGCAGCAGCACTATCGTCGCCTAGCTGTATCTCCGGATGCAGTTCCGAAGAACCTGGTGTTGGATGCTGCTCCTCGTACACGCTGTGTGAATATGGTTCTGTCCTGCTCGGAGCAGCAGGGAGGAAGCACCGTTCCTCGGTTACCCACTCGTCGAGCCTTTTATCAGTGCCCACGTAATGCACGTAGGCTTCTTTGCCCCGGCGTTGGAGAAGGTGAGCCGGGCCTAACGATAGGGAAATTCGGAGAGAAAGGGCCTCGTGTAAGATAAATTATTACGCGACGAACAAGACCGCGATGAACTTACGCGGCTCGCCATTGCCGAGTGGCCTAACGAAGTAGGTCACTTGTGGGGGGATGGCGACGTGCGTTGGCATGAGGTGAGAGTATGAGCAAGAAGAGACCGAGATAGGAATCTCCAAATCAGCACATTATGCGCCTACATACACACTCTAATTCCTATTTGTTATTGAAGGAGACAATCTGTTTTGATTGTTCACGGAAGGTATCGAATTCAGATCACTATTAATCATGAACGAGCTGGATGAGACATTGGTAGCTGATCATTAATCATGAAACGTATCACACAAGGCCAGTCCCAGAGAAAAAATTGTTTCGCAGCATATTCATTCCTAGCATATCGTATGGTTTGGCATAACATGAGGACGGCGAGGGCAGGCGTACGTATATCGCGGGCCCAATGGATGGCAGAGAATGAGTCATGGATAGTGATGCAAGGGGGATGTAGAGAGAGACAGCAGAAGAGAGTACGCGACGATA
Source organism: Tephrocybe sp. NHM501043 (assembly GCA_018855915.1). NCBI lineage: Eukaryota > Fungi > Basidiomycota > Agaricomycetes > Agaricales > Lyophyllaceae > Tephrocybe > Tephrocybe sp. NHM501043. The sequence goes on from JABCKO010000039.1 coordinate 3,495, forward strand.
ATCTACTCCTTGGCAGCCTCGTGCTCGACATCGAGGATGCCCTGGCGCTTCTCCTGCACACGCGCAGCACGACGTTCCCTGGCGGCCTATCGTTGTGTAAGAGGATGAACAGGAAGACATGGATACAAGGAATACATGCCTTGTTCTTGATGCGACGGGCCTCCATCTGGTCGGAGAGCACCTTGGTGCGGGTTTTCTCGGCCTTGGCCTTGTGGATGTACTCCATGAGGACACGCTTGTTCTTGAAGACGTTACCCTTGGATTTTTGGTAAAGCGAGTGGTACCTTCAGAGCATAAGCCTTTCAACACAATTTTAAGCCCCGAGATTTTTCAACAACTCACAAGTGCTTGTCGATCTTGCCAGCCTCTCTGTACTTCCTCAACAGCCGCCTAAGCACCCTCTGTCTCCGCATCCACAGAACCTTCGAGGGCATACGGGCCTCAGCGGTACCCTTTCTCTTACCGGGACCGGTGTGGCGACCCTTGCGCTTCGCAGCAAGGAGAGCCCTCGTGCGTGCGCGCGAGTGGATGGTGGTGGGCTTGATGATCACACGGCCGTCCTTAATGAGCTTCTTGATGTGTGTGCGCGAGTTAGCGTTACCAATCTCGGCCTGCTCAGCGGGGTCGAGCCAGATTTTACGTTTGCCGACGCCGGCGACGCTCGCGGCGAGGCGCTTTTGCGACCGGAGATTGACTGCACAAAAATTTCGGTTTAGCCTAGACGACGGGAATCAGCTGCACTGGAATAACACACCCATCTTCAGTGTCGGGTCTACGTGAAATTGTAAGCATGCGCGACGTGCAGGACAGCGAGCAGGCTCACCTTGGTCTTGAGGATATCGTCGATGGAGTCGCCTGCCCTCCAAACTCTCCTCGAACTCAGAGTTACGTAACAAAGCCACCCGGAACCTTAATTCTGGTGCTGCATATACTAACCGGCAAACTCCGACGGATATCACCTGGGACTGCGGAATGACAACTGGCCACAGATATTGTTATTTTCAAGGCTCTGTAGTGTAGCGGTTATCACTCTAAGATTCTGACATATCACATTCTTGAAACCCAGGTTCGATTCCTGGCAGTGCCTTTTCTCCCTATCGTGTCCTCCCCACCGTTTGGTGACCACCGAAAGTTTTCCCATTTTACTTAGCATATGGTACATCCATAAAGATCTAGATTTAATTAATGCACTTTGACGTCTCATAAGCCCAATCTGTTCTCAACACAACCACGAGCTCCCCGATGCCAACTATGAACAGCCCAACAACCTGACCTGCAGACCATCCAAGCGTCAATTTTGGCTCGCATGCACATGCCATTACAACACTCGCCTATCCATAATCCCCGAAGACCAGTTCCTGCATAAAACGCAAGGCGAATTCCAAGAGGAAGCGCAATCATATAATACGCAATAAAATTGAACACCGCGCCAAGATGCTGTCGTCCTACAAGAAAGTTTGGAAATAAAGTATGAATATCATTAAGGATAACCAAGCGTAGACTACCCACGCTGACTTCGCAGGACACCTCCACACGAGTTCGCCAAACCATCCGCGATTTGGAAAGATGCGACTAGAGGCATGACCAGTGCCACAAGATTAATTACATCCCCTTCGTCACTGAAGAGATATCCATAAACCTATCCTAGACTATTCAATTGACGTAAATGCAAGAGGTCATCGACACGTACATCTTTGAAGCTCAGTAGAAGCACCATAATAAACGCCCCTACGATAACGCTCAAAATTACGGAGGCGTGGGCTGAGCGTTTGGCGCCGGAGACAGATCGTGATCCTATACGGTTACCAACTCGCGTAGTCGCTGCTACGCCAATACCGAACGGAATCGTGCTGAGGACTGGGAAAGTATTAAGAATCTACCGAGCTGAAGATTAGTATCCAAGAGCCTACTCTGATCAGTCGTCATTATGATCGACTGAGATGCAAGTGGCACCTCTCCCAAACGGCCCGCAGCCAGCGCCACAATCTCGAATGCAGCCCTATACATCATCACCATCAATAAAATAACCCATCCAATACCTCATGACAAGGAAACTCTGATGTACCATTCAGTCCCAACCATCAGTATCCCTGGGATCGCCAGCCTCAAGAACTCCCAGCAACTTTGTATGTCAAACACAGCATCAGGTTGGAAACCTCCCCATGCACTATTTTGCGCGTGTTTGGTAGACATCGCGGTTGAGAGAGACAGTAGCACGAAGCACAGCCAGTATGTTAAGGAGAGCGCCACCGGAGAGCCCAGAAGTCCCAGCGAAGTCCCGTGGATAAGCCAGATGTTGAGCACAAAGTTGATGGGAGACACGACTAAGAGTACGGCAGTTGAGGCGCCCATGATGCCTGTTTATATTAAGCGTTCGCATCAGTCACACTGCATACTTTGCCTGTATAATCTGTTGACCTTGACACTACAGGAAAAATCAACGCCGCGTCAGTGATTCAAAAATTCAATTCCACCTGCAAGTATTTCTTCATCGACTCAAAACCAATATACCCGGGTGCCCCAAGCGTTAAAACCCTCAAAAACATCTGGACATCTCTACTCAAATTGGCCGGCTGCCCAAGCATCAGCAGCACAGGCTCAATCCACGCCCACAACAAACCTACAGGCACGAATAACCCCCAAAGCAGCACCATGCATCTCTGAAAATGGACGGACAGCTCAGTTGGCTTACTCCCAGTGAACGCTTGCGACCCAAGAGTATCAAGGGCGGTTGTGCCCCCAAGCGCCACGCACCAGCCTACACTACCATGAAAGCAAACAAGGCTCTTTATGGGATCAACGCCCTAATGACGGAGGAGAAAATAAACTCGCCAGTGACGAACGCGATCATGAGCGCGAAGGCTGCGACGGAGAGCTCATCTGCGCCGAGCCGACCTGCAACGACGATCGACGCGGTTTGGACAGAGTTTTGGAGTGTATAAGAAAGAATGACTGTTGGTGGAGTTCGACAAATTGGTGGGAAAAGAACCCGCCATCAGCAACCATTGCTTTGAGCTTAACATTCACTCACCTGGTACTGAATCACAGAAAATGAACCAGACGAGTCTCTGCATGGAAGGAGGCTTCACCTGGTTAAATTCATGTTCCTGAAGAGACTGGTCAGCATTGGGCTCGAGATACCGGTTCATGCCAGATGCTCTCTCCGAGCTGTGGGTACTAGAAGGACCAACAACAATTTCATGGCTAGGGATCGCAGTATCCAGCAGAGGCCTCGACTCTACGTTATCTGAATGTTGGGGCATGTTTTCGCTTCTCAGCATCACCACTGTTCTAATAGAAGCTCTTTATTCTCTGTTTTTCTGCCTCGTTGCAAAACTAACTGTCTTATGGCTCTGTTGATGACATACCACTATCAGTCATTTACATCTATCTAGATTACGCGGAACTCCGCCCACCTAGGCTCAATGCCTATCCTTCCATATCTTGCAAACATAGCCGATATCAGTGGGAATTCTCTGTCATGTTTCCTCCTTCCGCATCTCGTGAGGAGCTTCATCACCTCGAGGCCAAACACGATGCACCGTTCCTCCAGGGCTCCATATATTCGTCCTATCTTCACAGGAAACATACAAAGTCATGGGTCTAGCTTTTTTTGTATTATGCTTTCTTTAACGACTTTGGTTCTCACAATGTTATCTCTTAAGAATTGGAGGTGCAGTTCTGTCTCTGAACAACACTTCATCATCTATGAATTTCCTCGCCTTCTCCCTTGCGACTCTTCCCATTTTTTCTACTATTTTTGCCCATGAGCATGCCGAACATGATCAGATACCGCTCAATTATGTTCGCTTTCCATCCGAGCCCTACATAGGGTTCAACGGTGAAGGTGCTTGATCTATTACTTCTCAGTAATTACCATCATAAATTAACATTGTTCTGTAATCTAGTCACTGCAGACGCAGTCTTTTCAGGCATCACAACCTTCGCCAAACTGCCATGGCTTCAATGCCTTACGAGGCAGCAGGAGGTCCCTCTCGACATTGCCTTCCTTGGCGCTCCGTTTGTAAGTTGCATCGTTATCTTCTGACACTATACACTCATCAATGAGACTTTTGACAGGATACGGGCACTAGCTATCGCCCTGGCGCACGGTTTGGTCCAGGTAGGCATAGTTCGCTTTTTAATTGTGGCTACTAACTCTGAAACAGCTGGTATCCGCGAGGGCTCGCGGCGATTGACTCTTTACGGAGGCTATAATGTTCCTCTGAAAGTAAACCCTTTTAAATCGGGCCTTCGCATCGTCGACTGTGGCGACATTCCTGTTACGTGAGATAATACACATATTTTACGCCTTATATCGCTCTTATTGATAACTGTCTTAGCCCGTACGACAACAAACATGCTATTCGTCAGATTGAGGAAGGTCATAAGGCAATTCTTCAACGTGAAGCATTCTCACCACTTGGAAATGATATTCTTTCTGGCACCGAGCTCACTCCCATCTCACTTGACAAGAAGAATCACCCTCGTATCATCACCTTAGGTGAGTCCCAACCTCGATACTGCCTTGTACTGTACCATGACTCGAATGAATGCTTAGGTGGCGATCATACGATTGTCTTGCCACTGCTTCGCTCTATTCACTCAGTTTATGGCCCCATTTCAGTGATTCATTTCGACTCCCATCTTGGTACGATCTAGTTGCTCCAAGAACATCCTCGGATAGCTCATGCTTGGTGGCAAGACACCTGGAAACCTTCAGTATTTGGCGGTGCTCCCACTGAACAAGCTACGATCAATCACGGCACCTACTTTTATTGGGCAAGTCAAGAAGGACTGATCAGAAATGGATCTTCAATTGCAAGTGTCTCGTCTTCATTTTTTTCACCGCGTTTGCGGTGGTTTTCTTGAGCTATGTGATCCTAGTTTGTCGCATTTACAGCACGGGGCCATCCGAACCACCCTTTCAAGCCTTGACGATTACACCAACGATGATGAGTCAGGATTCCAGCGTATCGAAGCGCGCGAAATTGATACTCTCGGTATGCAATATTTGCAGTCACGAACACATGATTGATGACTTCCTATCATCACTAGGCACTGAGGGAATTATCCAGAAAATCCGCAAGACCGTAGGTGATAGGCCCGTATATTTGTCAATTGATGTTCGTAGCTGATAGTACGGCACACATTGTCAATCCATTTCATAATTGACATTCACTGCAGATCGACTCCATCGACCCCGCCTTTGCACCTGCCACTGGAACACCAGAGACAGGTGGTTGGTCAACGCGTGAACTACGGACAATCTTGCGAGGTCTGGATGGCCTCCATATCGTATCCGCTGATATCGTCGAGGTGGCTCCGGCGTACGACACCAGTGCCGAGGTATTTAGTCACCCATTCTCACTTTCTCGTCGGGCTGACTTTATTCGTGAATTATCAAGTTAACTACCATGGCAGCGGCCGATGTGGGTTTCATGTTATATTAGGCTAATCAGTGCTGACATATTGTTCTTCAGGTTTTGTTTGAGGTCTTAAGCGTAATGGTGAAGACACCCCTTGGAAAGGTTCGGCCTGAGATTTGACACCTTAAATCATGCAATGAAATTCCCATGCTCACAAAGTCTAGCAACTCTTTACTTCTTCTATGCACACATACTACTCTACCAAGTCGGTCGCTCGTCTTTGTTCGTTGTTGTTTCTGGGTAGTCATCGATGTTCCGAATTGGACCTTTATACCACTTATGTGCTGACACAACCCAAGAAGCGCTTGCAAAGACAAGAACGCCCGCAATAATTACCACAGAGTAGTCTGACATGAGTCTCGTGAGTACAACGATAATAAAATTAGCAGCGGCAACGCACTCATATCTGAGACGGTCGGATGTTGTCCAGGGGGGAATAAAAGGAGGATGACAATAAAAGTCACCCAGGTAACAGCAATAGCACCAACTGGCGTTGCCCAGGTTCCTACTAATAACAAATTGATAATGATAATGGAGATTCGGATGCTTATGGAGGTGCTCACAGTTGAAAGGCCCAGGAACGAACTTGTCCCGGCCAGACGTTATCCGTATAAAAATCGGTACAGCATAGGATGTATATAGTCCAATGACAGTGGCTCTGGGGTCTTGTTAGCAGTTATATTTACCACGCGCATATCCATATCTTACTTACCCTGCAAGGCATGTCAAAGCTGCTTCCGAGAATCCCATAAGCCCGCAAACGGCAGAACCTGCCATCACGAACCAAACGGCATTCACAGGTGTCTGTGTGCGTGGATTCATAGCTTTCCACCACTTTGAACCAGGAAGTGCATTGTCTCTGAGATGAAATCGTCAATCTGTCAATAGAAGCTGGCTATTAACATTCACACCTAGCAAATGCAAAGACGGCACGTGAAGCGTCCACGCCTTGTGCGCAACCCGTTACAAACTGAGGGATGAGTCAGCAGATGTTGAGGCGAGATCTAAATTCAAACCTGAACAACGATGATAAATGACCAGATCGTGAGCATCCCTCTTTTCCCCAAGATATCGAGGAAAACCTGCGCCATAGGCAAGGGAAGGTCTGACCCAAGGAGTTCGGTGGTAGAGGGGATGACAAAGCTAATGGTGATAAGAAGTGCCCAACCTAAAGTCGCCGTAGCCCCAACGCCGGCCTGAAGAACGTTGGATTGGGTATTTTTCGGGCTTGTGTGTGAACTTAAAGACGGACCAGAATAGCAATAGGAACTACTTTAGCCGCTCCGGCGGTCTCTTCAGATATGTGAGTTGCGGAGTCATCTATGTTATGGGATGAGTCTATCAGTGTTCCAGGTACGAGTGTGCTTCTCACAGCCAATTAAACACCACATAGGTGCCGTGAATGCAAGAATGAATGCCCATCCATCTGCTCAGAAATCAGTACTGCTACGTCGAAAGGTGAAAAATGAAGTCAACTATTGGTCCACCCTGTATTATTTTCGAATAAAGTGAACGCGTCCTTGGTCGAGACCTTATTTTCAGCCATGACGAGTAGAACAACGATAGCTGCTATTGATGTCCCAACTGTGAAATAAAGTTATTATGGCTCCTACAAACATTTCACAATCAAGGGGCCACTTGCCGTTCAGACACACGTAGAATATATTGACTCTCGCCAAAATGGACGTTGCGGCGGAACATACGGTACCATGTGAGAATAAGATCGCCAGCAGAATTCCATAAGTTGCTCCCTTTGAAAGGTTCTTCGCACCATCAGAAGCAACGGAGATAGCAGAGGTGATCATCTGGGCACAAGTGAAATCTATCGAGCAGACCAAAGCAATTTGGCCGACAATATTGGCCCAACCTGGTGATGATGGTACCAAAGATCAATGACTGTATTTGATTGAAAGGTTTGTGGAGAGACCTGTGATCCAACTTGCCAATGGTGCATATTTGGGCGGCGCAAGTTTCGCAGAGAAATAATAGAGCCCAGCACTCGTTCTTAGGTGATGTCAGACTCCATGATCGACCACTTGTCGTGTGCCCGAACGTACGGCATAGATGATGCTAGTTCAGCCATGGAAAGCGCGACCATCATTACAAAGATGCTTGCAATGAACCACCCGAAGACCAAACCCATATGGCCACCACCGGCCAGCCCGAACCCAATGGTTGATGATATCGAGGCTATCACACCCATTACAGATATCGAGAAGGCAATTGTTTGGAGAAGCGAAAATTCGCGCTTGAACTCGCTCTTGTAACCTGTTGCACTCGTCATCAGGATATGCAGCCAAGATATAGAACGCAGGCGGTAAGACCTAATTCAGCCAACTTGTCATCGTCTGTATGCCGAACAGACAAATCATCTCCATGATCGTTGGCTTCGACGACGGAACCATTCTTCGCTTTGGCTATGGACATGGGGGAGGTGGAGTGGAAAGTTAGGCGATCCTCAGTTAGATACGACTTACATACTCACCCGAGTTTCAATGGGGGGATGAGAAGTCCTACTAGGCCTTAAAGGAGAAGTTTTTGACACAGCGTGTGTATGAGCGTCACCAATTCATATTCAGCCGCGAAGTAGAAGGCAGATAAGGAGGCATTTGATTGGTCCCATAAACCAGCACCAATATACATTGAGAGTACACCAGGAATGAGCGGCTTGAGTTGGGAATTTTCAATGGCTCATCCTTGATATCTTTGAAGACCGGACAGCGATAATGGTGTGAAGGTCTGTACGAGATAAGCTGCTTCGCAGGTTCAGTATCAACCACGTGTTCAGTGTAAGGTCGGACTTGTGTTGGTTGAGCGGTAAATGCTATGTACTTAATAGGAGCACCACCATTATGATTACACATATCCCTTACTTATCATTGTTTGACCCGAGGCAAGCCAGAATCACATCGGATCTCGGACAATTGATCCAGGTCTTCTGGTCATTGTGAATCGAGGCTACTCGGAGTTCAAATTAAAAATGTTTCAGCGAGCCCATTTCTGCGAGGAACTCCACCCTGGCTCTTCTTGCTTGATCACTTAATCCTGTAATCGTCAACAAAGATTGACGGCCTGGTGTCGTAAAGAGCCTGCTGAAGTACCTTCATGCAGTCATGGGTCATCATATCAAATGGAAGGATATGTACATTCTGTTTCTTTTGTTCCCTTGTTTGCTGATGGCCAGGTCACCTGACTTGATATAGGGGACATTGCTTTGAACCTCAATTGCCTTTAGCGATATGTTTCTTCCTGGGCTGCTCTTGAACGCAAGAAGGCGGGATAGGCCTTGAACATGACGATGGTATCATCCAAACCTACTACGTTGTCCAAAATAGTGCTCTGAGTGTCAATACAAGTTGATTTCAGCCATTGACTTGCAGAACCCGGTGGCGAAAAGATTCTGAAAATGAGCGACTGGGATAACAGTTATGGTACGGATCTTGCTGCGAGCCATAAAGAGCTAAGGCGTTACTGATCGGCGACCACAATATCGCCTTGTTTTTTGGCCTGATCTTGAGACTCCAGTCAGACGCTTTGCTTAGGCAGTAGTATGGAACTTGTGCTTACCATTAAGATGCGTCATCTTTGGAATTACTTGTCAGGTAGTTCGAAGTTCGTATATTTGGTACTCTTATATTCCACAATGGTCTGGGGCTCGGTCGAGCGCAGTGCTCGATTTTTCTGAAATTCGATGATTCATCTACTGAGGAAACTGGCACCTGCGGCATCAACCTGTTTCTAGTCAATCCCAAGTGAACACGCGTACGAGACCAGAAACAACACATCTGTCCATGTGGCTACGTCATCAAACTAGATGCATTACGTATTTCATGTTATACTTATTAGCTGGTCAGTGCTAACATGTCCTTCTTCAGGTTTTGTTTAAAGTCTTGAGCGTGATGGTGAAGAAACCCCTTGGAAAGGTTAAGCGTGAGATTTGGCACCTTAAATCACGCAATGAAATTCCCATGCTCACAAAATCTAGCAACTCTGTACTTCTTCTATGCACACATACTACTCTACCGAGTTGATCGCTCGTCTTTATTCGTTGTTGTTCCTGGGTAGTCATCGATGTTCCGAATTGGACCTTTATACCACTTATGTGCTGACACGACCCAAGAAGCGCTTGCGAAGACAAGAACCCCCACAATAATTACCACAGAGTAGTCTGACGTGAGCCTCATGAGTAAAATGATAATAAAGATTAGCAGCAGCAACACACTCATATCTGAGACGGTCGGATGTTGTCCAGGGGGGAACAAAAGAAGGATGACGACGAACGACACCCAGGCAACAGCAATAGTACCAACTAGCGTTGACCAGGTTCCTACTAATAACAAATTGATAATGGAGATCTGGATACTTATGGAGAAACTCACAGTTGAAAGGCCCAGGAACGAACTTGTCCCGGCCAGACGTTATCCGTATAAAAATCGGTACAGCATAGGATGTATATAGTCCAATGACAGTGGCTCTGGGGTCTTGTTAGCAGTTATATTTACCACGCGCATATCCATATCTTACTTACCCTGCAAGGCATGTCAAAGCTGCTTCCGAGAATCCCATAAGCCCGCAAACGGCAGAACCTGCCATCACGAACCAAACGGCATTCACAGGTGTCTGTGTGCGTGGATTCATGGCTTTCCACCACTTTGAACCAGGAAGTGCATTGTCTCTGAGATAAAATCGTTAATCGATCAAGAGAAGCAGGCTGTAAAGTTCACACCTAGCAAATGCAAAGACGGCGCGTGAAGCGTCCACGCCTTGTGCGCAACCCGTTACAAACTGAGGGGCGAATCAGCAGACGTTGAGGCGAGATCTAAATTCAAACCTGAACAATGATGATAAATGACCAGATCGTGAGCATCCCTCTTTTCCCCAAGATATCGAGGAAAACCTGCGCCATAGGCAAGGGAAGGTCTGACCCAAGGAGTTCGGTGGTAGAGGGGATGACAAAGCTAATGGTGATAAGAAGTGCCCAACCCAAAGTCGCCGTGGCCCCAACGCTAACCTGAAGAACGTCAGGCGATTGAATAGTTGTAGGGCCTGTATGAGTATATATATACTGACCAGAATCGCAATAGGAACTACTTTAGCTGCCCCGGCAGTCTCTTCTGATACGTGAGTTGCGGAGTCATCTATTTTATGGAATGAGTACATGGTCAAGGTACGGGCGTGTTTCTCACAGCCAGTCAAACACCACATCGGCGCCGTGAACGCAAGCATGAATGCCCATCCATCTGCTCAGAAATCAGTACTACTACATCGAAAGGTAAAAAAAAAAATGAAGTCAACTATTGGTCCACCCTGTATTATTTTCGAATAAAGTGAACGCGTCCTTGGTCGAGACCTTATTTTCAGCCATGACGAGTAGAGAAACGATAGCTGCTATTGATGTCCCAACTGTGAAATACAGTTAATAAAGGTCCTACAAACATTTCACATTTAAGGGGCCACTTGCCGTTCAGACACACGTAGAATATATTGACTCTCGCCAAAATGGAAGTTGCGGCAGAACATACGATACCATGTGAAAATAAGATCGCCAGCAAAATTCCATAAGTTGTTTCCATTGAGAGATTATTTGCGCCATCGGAAGCAACGGAGATAGCAGACGAAATCATCTGGGCACAAGTGAAATCTATCGAGCAGACCAAAGAGACCTGGCCAACAATATTGGCCCAACCTGGTGATTGAGGCATTAAACATCGTAATTGATAGAAGAGTATGGAAACACCTGTGATCCAACTTGCCAATGGTGCGTACTTGGGTGGTGCAAGCTTTGCGGAGAAATAATAGAGCCCAGCACTCGTTCTTAGGTGACATCAGACTCCATGATCGACCACTTGTCGTGTGCCCGAACGTACGGCATAGATGATGCTAGTTCGGCCATGGAGAATGCGACCGTCATTACAAAGATACTGGCAGTGAGCCATCCGAAAACCAAGCCCACATGCCCCCCACCGGCCAGCCCAAATCCTAAAGTTGATGACACTGAGGCTATTACGCCCATGACAGAGATAGAGAAAGCAACCGTTTGAAGAAGGGAAAACTCGCGCTTAAACTCGCTCCTATAACCTGTTGCACTCGCCATTAAGATAAACACAGTCGAGGTAGAGAAGATAGACTATAATACCTAGCTCAGCTAACCTGACATCGTCTGCATGCCGAACAGGCAAATCATCGTTGTCAACACTCGTTTTAATGACAAAGCCCTTCTTCTCTGTCTTGGATATTGACATAGGGGACGTGAAGAAGAAGTTTAGGCAATCCAATAGATAGACAGTTAGGATTTATACTCGTCACGATAAGACTTATATATACTCACCTGAATGTTATTGGATAATGAGAAGTACCTATTTATGCAGAAAGGAGAATTGGTTGACATAGCGTGTGCATGCGTGTCCCCGTGTCAGATTCCAGCGACTGAAATATGTAGAAGACGATAAGGAAGCCACTGATTAGGCCACCAACCAACTGAATTGCGCAGCGAGATGCATGGGTATAGTGTATACTAGAAACTGGGGTCATGAATTAGGAATTTCCAATGTAGAAGACCGGATAGGGCTCCGGCTAAAAGTCTATCACAGAAAGCGATGGTGTGAAGGTCTGCACGAGATAAGGTATGTTTGGGAAATTGGGATCATGATTCATACTGCTCCGCAAGTTCATTTATCCAACCACGTGTTCAGTGCAGGATGTGCCTGGTTGGCTACAATAGGACATTGGTTGTCGGCAAGTTCTGACATTATGATCGCCCCAGATAGGATGTGACAACTCGTAGCATTGTGGACAGTTGCAGCAATGCCTACACCTGGATAGCTAAGAATAGGACAACGTATCAGCTCCAGAGGCCACGCTGGACATGATAAACTCGCCCTTGTGACACTTCGGACAATTGAACCAGGCCATTCCTGGACGAAGTTGATGCGGATCTGGATGTCAAATTCACCCCAACTTTTTGAGATGCAGGCGAGCTTCACCCACCTATCTGGGAAACATGTGTTGCGGCGGGAGAATTGATTGGGAGAAGGAAACAGATGTAGTGGCTTGTACCTTTACAAAATACTTCGACGAAGTTCTCCAGCTGTGATAGCGCCAGCAACACTGAGACCAACTTCATTGCTCCCCATGTTCGCGAGGAACTCAATCCTCATTTTTCTCCCTTTATCGCTGGATCCTGCGAGCAATCATTCAAGCTCGTCAACAAACAAAATCGACGGCCTGGTGCCTCTGGCCCTCGCAAAGAGCCCTGCTGAGATTCCTTTAAGCAGTCATGGGTTATCGAACGAAAGGCAAGGGTGTAAAACAATCACGTTTTGTCTGCTCCTTCTGGAGTTTGTTTGCTGACCAGGTCACTTGGCTTGATATAGAGTAGATTGATGCCCCAGTGGCTTTATTGAGATGTCTCTTCCCGGTTTCACTGGGCCCAAAGAGTAGGATGCTGCCCATGACTGTATGACAGCGGTTGATGAACCACTGAGGGAATTTGATAGGCACTGGGCAGGTCAAAGTCCTCCTTGGACATGGCGTCGGCATCATCCAAACCCATTACGGTGGTCAGAGTTATGCTCCGAGTGTTAGTACAGGTTGGATCCAGCCATTCAAGATGAGCCCCCGGAATAACGCATTGGTCCGGCTCAAAAGATGCTTACAAGGGCAAGGAAGTGAACGCACCTTTCCGGATCTGTTTGCCACTCCCCTAATGCTTTGAAGCACTTCATTGAAAGAAGTGCTCGTCGTCTTGGTAGCAACGGCATTCGCAAGATCTAAGTTGCTGGTCTTTGCTAACCCATAGAGAACAATAACGTGCAATAGTGTTTGTTTTCTGGTGATGAGGATAAGGAGAATTGACGGGGCTTCTTCCAAAGCTGCCTTGGGACCCTCAAGTTCCATGTCATCATCCCACTTGACCTCTGGTTTCTCCACGAGAATACAATAAACACGTCGTGTCGGCTATTCTGGAATCTGGGTGTTGTTCAGTAGACATTCTGACAGGTGTAGTTTTGAAAGCAGTGGCTAATAAAGGGTGGCCATCTTTCGTCATAGTTCAAAGGCAACTGTTCTGCTGCGGCGCATCTTGGTCCATTCAGGACGCTTCATCAGTAAGTAACTGCGGCTGAGTTTGGCGATCACCAGTCGCTTTAAATGTGAGGCTCGCCTGACTTGGCCGGCATTTGAATAATCCATATAACCATTGATATCAAAGGAACCTCTTCGCAAGGTCAATGTTAGCGAACAAAGTACAAATAAAAAGGAAAGACACACCTGAACACAGGGGTTACCAGCCCAATCTAGATTATGTAGGTAACAAAAACAATACAATGAGATGAAGGCAAAAAAATACATCCCGAGGTCTCCAAGCCAATTAAATTGTCCATAATACCCTCGCCATCCGGTCGTTACATTCATCGACCAAAATCATGCTCCGTCGTTGCCTTGGGAAACGTCAGAATACCAAAAAAGAAAGAAAAATGAAGGAAACAACACACCAGATTCCTTCGTCCAATCGTCATGTCGTTTGATGTCGGCGGCCGTCACCGTTGGCCGGGTGTTGTCCAAAGCCTTCAAGAAATCCGCAATACGAAGTGGCGGTTCCAGCAGCTCATCTGCCTCGATGGCTGTCCAGTCCATTTCCTCCGCTGCAGGATCGCCAGGAGAACATGGTGTGAGTTTGGTGAGTTTGTTGCTGTCGGACGCAGGGTCGACAACGCGCTTGAAATGGGTGGCAGAGATGACCTTGCGGACTGGTTGCATAAGGGCATCGCGCACGGCTGTTGATATATCGGACCCAGAGTATCCATCGGTCTTGTCCGCTAGAGTGCGATAATCCTTCCGCGTCAATTCATTTGGCGTGTCTCCGACGTGTAGCTGGAACATATGTCTTCGCGCGTCAGGGCCAGGCAGCGGGATGTAGATACGTTTCTCGAATCTGTAAAGCAGTTAAAGACATACAACAAGATGGACTTAAAAGACTCGCCGTCGTTTGATCGCGTTATCAAGCTGCCATGGGATGTTCGTCGCTCCTAGCACCAGCACGCCAGTATCGTCGTGACCTACTCCGTTCATCTGCACTAAAAACTCTGTCTTTATCCGCCTCGACCCCTCTGACTCCCCCTCGTTACGAGCACCAGCGAGCGAATCAATCTCATCAATAAATATAATTGACGGTTTGGACTCGCGTGCAAGCTCAAAAAGCTGTTTAACTAGCCTTTCTGAGTCTCCCTGCCACTTGCTAACGAGGTCTGACGAGCTGACACTGAAGAATGTGCTCTTTGCTTCGGTAGCGACGGCCTTTGCAAGATACGACTTTCCCGTCCCTGGGGGTCCATAAAGAAGTATACCGCGCCAAGGTGTCCGCTTTCCAGTGAAGAGGTGGGGGAACTTGATGGGAAGAATGACCGCCTCTTTCAACGAAGCCTTCGCGCCCTCCAGACCCGCGACATCGTCCCACTTCACGTTCGGTGTTTCCGCAATGATAGCGCCCGAAAGATTCGCTCGTAGCTTCTTGGTTTCTGGGTCCTGGCCATCCTCCTCCTCCTCCTTTCTGTTCCGCAGTATGAACAAAGGATCACAGTTAGTGAGTAGCAACCGACGTACTTCTTTCCATTTGCACCTATTCCAACTGGATTCTTAGTATTCTTAGAGCTGGAATTAAGGTGTTCCTTCAACTGTTCTGCTCGACCGAGATATTCATCGATCTTTGAGCGAATCAACACCTTCGACTTTTCGTTCTTCTCATCTGACACCATATATCAGAAGAATAAGGGTGGACCACGAATGTATTACTCACATCTGAGAGCAAGCATGAAGAAGTCTAGAGCGTTTTGATAATTCTTGTATGCCTCCTGATAGTTTTGCTTCACATCTTCGTCGATCGCGCGTTGGACTATTTGAATTGCCCTCTGTCAAAGAAATGAGCCTCAGAAAGCACATTAAATTTGAACACACATCTAGGGAGTTCGAGTTTGACATATCTAGGTGCGGCGATGAGAAAAACGAAGAAGAAATGAAAGGGATCAATCCAAACACTAAGTCGCCCCCAGCATTGGAAGGTCGAGATAATCACGTGGTGCTAACCGCAGAGTCATGTGACTGAGACGCGTTGCGGTGTATTGCTTGGTTCATTGCGTGCACTGTGCAGTCATCACCACACGTATTGTATCAATCTTGGAACGCTTCAAATTCGATATAAACAAATATCTTAACTTGAAACAAACCGATGATGATCTAGCAATTATAATTACTTCCAACTCTCATGACTCATCAAGACAAGATGTATGTAGGGCTTACTTACAGTTGTTGGAGAATGATCCCCCTGGCTAATTTACTCCGATTCTCGATTTTAGACAACCACCAGTGGTATGTTTGCAATCCATCACGATATCATTCAATGAGGATCACCATGTCATCTAATTATGATAGTTGTTCCCAGTTATGCTTTCTACTAGTAGCTCTGACCACAGGCACAACATGCGTGAAACATGTGGGAGACGAGTGATAAATGGAAGGCCATAGAATTTGCCCGCCCAGGTAGAGAATAAGAAACTCAACACTATCGCCTGTGCCGATTGTTGTAAGTACAAGGCCTTGTTATTGTGCTTGCTGTTTTTATTCCCGGCCCAATGCCTTGTTTTAGCTAGCTTTGATTGAGCGCTTTGATCATGATAGAACAAAGGTTCATGTCTAAAACGTGTACATCTCTGGCACTGCTTTCATGCATAAAAGGGCTGTCCGCTCACAAACACCCCACATCACATCCCTCCATACCCCCCACATAGCGCTAGCCGCCAACACAGCAATCGCACATAAGTTCCGACGCCGATTGGCACCGCATCGTATTACTCTACATCGATATATACGCTCTCTAGATCTCTGTCATACCCCACTCTTACTCAGTAACGATAACATGCCATCAGAAAAAGCCCTTGCCCGTGCAAGTCGCCCATCCAGGGCTATCTCCCCTGACGATGCCGATGCTTGGGATAGCGATTCCACGCTCTATGAGCCTGGACTACCGATTGAGTTAGACGAACCGTATCCATATACCTTCAAGGTTGGTTTTCTCAAGATCGCTCACCCATAGTATACCTGATCACTGTACATTATCCTCTACGCAGAAAGACCAAGAGGTCTGGATAAAGACGAAAAATGGTCATTGGTGTCCTGGGCGTGTCCTTGGTACTCCCCCAAAATCAGGAAAGACAAGACAAGTAAGTATTTTTGTTGCCTTTATTGTATGCAGTTGTACCTCTTGTATGCACCTTGTCTAACCTTCAAAGCAGAAAGATGGCTATTATTGGCGTGTCATCTTCGGTGACAACGGCAACCTCCGCAAAGACTTTGCGCCTCTGAACGGCGAAATCAAGCCTAACGATGCGAATACTCTACGACTGCTCAAAGCGGAAGGTTGGGTAGCATGACTGTAGAGCGATCATAGTGACTTTACAATGTACATTGGTAGTCGATATTGTAATTGTATTTTTAGCATCAGACTACTCTAGCTTTGAAAAGACCATATCATCGTCGTGTTCTTCCATCACTGCTGCCAAATTAAGCAACGGTGGCCTTTGGAGCTGATCATGGTGGTGAGACGTCCATTCGGAATATGTCTGTCCCCACGAAAGACAAAGGCGACAACTAATCACCAACATCTCAGAAAACAAAAAAAAGCATGCAAACGATTCGCCTATGTACTATAAAATGTGAAGGAAAACGAAAGAAACAAAGAACGCACAAGTTCGAATAGTTTGTACGATAGATAGGCGATCATGAAAACGTACGTAGGTAGTAGTAATGAAAGCAGGCTGAAAGTAAAGGTAAGGACAGTACATGATCAAAGCAGAAGCTTCTTAAGCCAGGTAAGGTAGTACATCACAAACTCGACCAAAACCGGGATAGGGTAAGGAGAAGATGACCAAGCAAGAGCGTAGGTAGGTCTGACTGCCAGGTGACAGGCTCGAACGTACATGACTAGAGAAAACAAAGGGACAAGAGATGTAAGGTGCAATCATTACCTAAAAGAGGTAAAAAAAAATAACCAGTCAACCTCTTGGGGCGCAAATCGCACAAAAGACCACCAACCTCTAATGTCCCGCATGTCCATGTCCATTCGCTCCCCCATTTGCATAGCTCGCCATCATGGCCTTCGCACTAACATGTATATGCTTCGGTTCCTGAACCTCATAGCACACCTCAATGCTCTTGATCCAAGCGTCCTTCATCACCTCCTCTATCGCTGACCTTCCTCTTGGATCTGGCTCCAGCATCTTCCTTATCAGAGGCCGGCACGCACGAGGGGAGAGGTTGTTAATAGTAGGCGGACAATTTGAGACGGCCGGAAGCGGGTTCGCGCAAGCTTGGACATACGAGGCGTACAGGGTGTCCGTGGCGGGCTGTGCAGCGCGCCACGGGAGCTCCTGGAAGTGTAGGCAGTAGTATACAACAGCACATGCCCAAATGTCGACGAGGCGGGCGTCGTAAGCTGAGTGCACAATTGATGGGCGCAGGCAGAAAAGGAAAAGTAACAGAGCGCGGGAGGCACATCTGTTAGCTAGACGCCGTGGTGAGACGTGACTAAACATTACTGACGTTTTCCCAAAAACTGCTCCGGAGCAATGTACGGTTCGCTTCCACACAGTCCTGTCGACATGTGCACCGTGGCCTCCCATGGGAGACGGTACACCGTCGATGCGCCGTAGTCACCAATCTAATAAGAAATTGTCAGTGCACTGAGACAACAAAAACAAAAAAACGGACCTTAAGGTGTCCCTGGGTATCGAAAAAGAGGTTCTCGGGCTTGATGTCTCTGTGCGCTACGCCCTGGCTGTGCAGGTATTGCACGCCGAGAAGGATCTGTTTGAAGCTGCATTCCACTTCGCTCGGGCTCATGCCCCTGTACATATCCTCATTAGTCAAAAAGTTCATTTCCGATCTGCTCCGGGCCTAAAAGCCCAATGCAATCACTCAGGAGTGAACTCACCCCTTCTTAATAGCGGCGTACAAGTCGCCCCCAGGACAGAACTCCATCACTTCGCACCAGTGCTGGTTCTCGTCCTGGATAAGGTCCACCGTCTCAACGATATTTGGGTGGTGCAGCGTCGAGGAGATACAGAATTCTGCTGTCAGCTTCTTCACATATTCCTTCTCTGTTTCGTTCTTGCGGCGTGCCCGGAATTGCTGCAGCTTCCATCAGCATCGATCTTGCCCACCGGACATGATAACCAACACACCTTGACAGCGTACAGCTTCTCTTCCGCTCGATCCCACTTGTGCGCCAAGCGCACCACACTCGTTGCGCCCTTCCCGATCGCAACCTTCTGACACACACCATACTTCTGCGACAAGCTAGCCTGACTGTCCCCGGCAGTGCTCTTCCCTCCTTTGCGTCCGCCCCCATCGCTGCCAGCACTCGAAGATCCGATCGAGCGCTGCGATGCCCTGCGATTGATCTTGGGACCCGACGCAAGGAGGTCCTTGAGGTTGAACTTGTGCCCCGTGTCCGAGTGCACTGATGCGGGCTTTGCAGGGGGCTTTGCGGGGGTTATTGTGGATGCGGAGTTGGAAGGGTTTTGGTGCTGGGGTGTCGGTTTCTTGGATTCGGCAACAGCCTTTGGTACCGCAATCTTGTTACCTGAGACGCCTGAAGACATGCTTGGTGCCCTGCTTGGCGGCTGACTCGGCGGCTGGCTCGATGGCCGAGTGGGTGGTGAGCTGTGGCCACCCCAATCGCTTTCTGAGGCCGTTGGGGACGATGCGATAGTCGAAGGGTTGGAAAGAGTCATCTTGTCGGTGAATGCGAGTTTTTGCAGCGAAGTACGAGTGTGGCCAGGCTGCTTGTCGTAAGTGCCTGTCTCTGGTGGCGGGAGTGGTACGGTGATCGTAGGCTCCTTGATTGGCGTCAAATAAGCCTTTGGAGGTGGTTGTGGGCTGGGTGGGGACATGTTGAGCGCAGCCTTAAAGTGGCTGGATAGATTTGTGATTTTTGACTTCCCGTAGGGGGGCTTGTCAGTTCCGTCGGCTGAGTCGGCCTCTGTCAATGTAGTTTCTTCTGACGAGTTGACCATGTATGAAAATGAGAAGATAATAGAGGGGCTATTGGGTATTTCTGAGATTGGCTTTGAGAGTTCAAGGGTTCAACAGACAGCCAGAGGCCAGAGAGTCTACTGGGACGATATCATGGCGTCGTCAAAGATGGTCTGGTGGATGCAGCAAGCGATGACAGGGCACTGGGACCCCCTGAGCTGCTTCGAGCTCGCTGTGGATGGCGGCGAGGACAACAAAACAGACGGTCTGTGTGGGGTACGAGGTGGGAGGAGGCAAGAAAAAATCGGAGGCTGGTTTTCTCAGTTCCAGATCCAGATCCATTGGTCAGCGCGCTACACGTGCGGAACTTCCGATGCCGATCGATCCAACAAACACAATTCAGGCGAGTCCTCCACGTTCACCCAGGGTCCAGAACGCCTTTCAGGGCCCGGATTATCCGCCCAATGGGCTCAAGCATTTCTTTCTTTCGTCATGATTTAATCAACCACTTCGAGAGCTTATCTACGAAATGAAATAGCCCAGCCTCTCTTCTTAGCCTCTCTCACCCAAAAATACATACATACATATATATACATACCCTTTGGGCCACTCGGTGTCGGGTGCAGTGCGGACTGGACCCTTAAAGCATAACTCAGCACGCCAAGTTGAGTATAAATACCCCTTGGGTCTACACCATACGCGGAAGTCCTCCCATCAATCGTGGGGCAACCCTACACAACCACTAGCCATTCTTATGTTCAAAGAAATCAGTCATCTGGTGAAACGACTCCCACAAAGGGGGCCCCGGGAACCTCCTCCCAGGCGGGCATCGAATGGCGGAAATGGCGCTCCAGCGAACCATAGGAGATTTTATTCGATGTTCTGATGCAGGCTCAACTTATTGGCCGCCATCGCAAACACTCCAGTTCGAACCACGACAACGACACAATTTGCTCACTATGACATGTACAAAGAAAGCTCCTTGCCGTTATATCTCGACATGTGTATTATTATACGTCTGACAGGTGAATGAGGGATTTAAAAAATACAACAACAGACGCCCACTGAGGGATTAACACGATACGGCCCAACCACAACCTCGTGGTGATCCCCAAACATTCCCCGCCACATCGCGACGAAGGGAATGCTAAATGCTTTGGAGGACCCAATGACGCCTCACATGCCAAGACACTGTTGGCTTCGAGCCATGCCAAGATGCCGGCGCGTCTATTTCTATAATTATACCTCACGGCAACTGACCTCAACTGACCTCATTTAATTCAATACAACACCGACCTGCATGTGTGCGATGCTACGGACAGGCCGCCACAAAGCGACCAACAGCAAAAATAAACCATCTTCTAGGCATTGAATCCTTCACGTTCGAAATCCAACAATTCAATTACCGACGAACATGGGCGACAAGCAAGCTCATCTGATGAATGAATTCAGACCTATATTGGAAGGGACGAAACATCATCAAGCTACACTTTAAACTCATTACTCGACAGGCCAAGCACCCTCTTGGCTCGATATTGATACCATACATAGAAAGAGGTTTGACAGGTCGATCTTCGTATGCCTCGCCTCGGTGAGCCAAGGCTAAGACGCCGTACCGCACTGTTGCCAAGAGAGCTTGTATCTCTATATGCCCAGGATGAGATGAACGAATTGTGATATCGAGCAACAGCCTTACTTGGGTCTAGGAGACGACAAGAACAACCAAGAACAATACCATCCTCGATAAGGCCGAAGACCAATATGTTGCATACATCATATACACTGCGAACAAGCAACGGTCGGGGGGATCGGGCGCGAACAAGACGATTGAGGCAAGGCCGCAGAGCATGCGAGGTGTATGAATGCCAGGAAATCATACTAAATTGAATGCCTTGATGATTACTTACCCAACGTCCAATACCAAGACTTCTTAACTTGTGGCCTCAGTCTGTACTGTACGAGTCGGACCGTCAACGGTTGTTGCACCACGCACCAGCGATGGGTCAAAGTTGATATGAGCGCCGCGTAAGACCTGGATGACACGGATACAACGGGTATTCTTTCTCTGACGTCTACAACCGTTATACACAAGGTGAGGCATACAGAACCTCATAACGATGACGGTTTCCAACAAGGATTTTGCATAGGCCTAGGCACGACAAAACAACGCGTGCACTGTTCCGTCTTGCACTCACGTCATCAGCACGCAGCAACTTGCTCCTGTCGATAATCTTCCTTGTCTCGAAGTCCGTTGTAAAAACAGAGCATCGATACCAATGGTGGAAAGGATAGAAATGAGTGATCGTGGTGGTTATAATAGTGGAGCATCGGACCGAGAGGTAATGGAGAAAAGAGAGGGAACCTCTAAAGATGGGAAGAAATCCCAAGTTTACGACACAAGTGCTCCCTACCCGCTGTCATTGAGGCGCATCAGAACGTACATACATGAATATTGAAGTGGCCGTCAGGTGCCAACACTTCCGCGAATGATGTCACCTGCAGATACCGTCCAGGCTGCAACGGAACCAGGTGACGCTCCGCCCCAACGCGGTGGGGAAAACATCAGCCTTGATGGGCATTGCGCGGATTCGGATCCTATGCGGCTAGTCTTACACTGGTGTACGATGAATTATGATAAACAGCTTCATAGTGAAGGCGTTGGAGCCACAATAACGAGTACCACAAGCGCTCAGAGTCCCGATGATCCGCCTCCCATTCCGATTATCTGGGGTAGATGGGATATCGGGCCGGGGAAGGGAGAGAAGGTAACCCAGGGCTGCACCCATGGACTTTAGAGACAATTCAATATCGCCGTTTCTGAGGAATCACAAGCTCGTGCGAGAGGGACGCATCCAGCCTCCGATGGATGGAGTGAACAGAATAACTGAGGAGACGATGATGATCGATGAACAATAGGAAGGTTTAGGGACGAACGAAACCCCATTCCCAACCAATCATATTTTCTTGCAGCATCCTCTCCGAATCGCCTCGGTCCCGGAGAAGATAGAACGGAAGCGGAGTAGAGATGACCGATTGGCGAAAAGGGGGGAGTCGAGGTTTCCGGGCCGGAAGGTGAACAAAACCCTTAACTCAAAATTGCCACTGGAGATGGATGTAAAGTGTCTTGAAACATGCATATGTGAGCAACGTAGGGGCTAGGGGCTGGTTGCGCCTCCAGAAGTTCTGCATGAGTGATTTGATAGGCCCAACATGACCCCATCCATTAATTCGCCAACAGAAGCTCCCCATTCCTCCCAAAACCGCAATCGTTGAGTGGCAGCATGCATCGATAGCGCCAAAAGCAGCATCACACCACTGAGATGTCCCAAAACCAACCTCGTGTTCATTGTGGCCAATTGTACGTCCTCTTCTGAACCCCGATGTTAGCTAACCGGCTTTGTCTAGATAGGTGGCTATCAATGTCGTTTGCGACGTGTGTGTTTAATGGGTTCTTAGACATATCAAGTGAGAACGTGTGGCGCCAACATTGGTTGGTTTCGTGATTTGATAGGCTGATCATCACCGCGTCATCGAAAAGACGTTGCGTGCACCCGTTACAGTGCCAGCGGACTGCCTTGAGGACGTCAGTTGTGACTGTGGGTGTTACTGGAGCACGTGAAAGGGCTTAATGCCGTCTAGTGGTGGTACGAGTCACGAACGAGATCTAGAGTATTGAACAGTATGCGGATCGGAGGTATATGTCATACAGCCCAGTAAACAGAATATTGTATGACAAACTTAATGGTGTCTCAGGCCTCAGACCTCAGTTGAGCTAGACCGTCGATCGCGATGGCCTCGAAGACGAGAAAAGCTGGAGAAAAGCATTCAACTCAATACCAACGAAACCGGTTGTATCACGTGTGCTTGGATCGCACTCTTTTGTGTACTTCTAGAGATTGGCCCTTCGAGTCAAAAACCTAGCTAGACCATCCAAGCTCGACATATGTTTTCAATGCGAAATTAACGCATATAGTATACACTGGTAGCATTCCCTCGATGGAGACAAGCTACTTGAGATTTCTTCGTTGATACCAGAAGGGTCCCACCCTGTTTCCTCATTCGAGAGACTTTTCCCTCTATTGAATCGACGAACGAAAATATAAAAACTAAGAAATGATCACGAGCCTGATTTCTTGTGCTTATTGCGATTTTTTTTGGTACAGTATCAGCATCAGCAGCCGTGTCAAAATTGAAATGCGACACATCATCAACTTCACTTTCTTACAATCCAAGCAGCTAACGAGATATTACAAGGAGCTCTACTCTGTCGGACTAATCTTAGAGCAACGGAGTGATGCTTGGAACACGTCTTGTTGAGGAAGAATGCACGTTTGGGTGAAAGTCGTGTATGAAACCCATAAGTGTTACTCTTACGGAAATTCGGTTGTCTACCCCAATGATGGCATGGCAGAGAGGTCTTGTATAAGACAGAGAGATAAGATTCCCTTCTTCACTATTCACCCCTGATTTCGCGGCCGCGAAAAAATTGACATAAACACAGATACTACGAGACCAACTAAAAAGACCGAAGTAAAGCCCAAACTACTTGTACAAACTTGATCCCTTTCAATTCAATTTCTCTTCAAAATCGCCCTCGCAGCTCAATAGTCAGGGAGAGGTGCGACGACCCACGCCCCGTTCCTCCTCACAGCCTCACTAAGCGTGCCATTATTCCTCGCGTCGATGAAGGTGACGGCAATGACGTTGTGGACAGTGTCGATCGTGGCAGAAAGGGCATTGTTGGCAGAAGAGACCTGGATTCCCAAATTGGTGACACACTGGGGACAGGCAGAGCCTCCCCTCCAGGACGTAGCAGAAGACCAGAAATACTCGCTGAGGACCCTTGTCGGGGACAAGAAGAAGAAGTGGACCTGTTGTATGAATGATGTCAAGCCAACCAGCATCGTAGAATAAGAGGCGCGACTTTCCTCAGTGTATCCAGGGCCCAAGACGACTGCCTCGATGGGCGTTCCTTGGAGCGCCTGGGTAGCAGGAACGATGCTCAGAGGACCAGTGCCGACCGTCCTCCCGACGTCGAACGGGCCAGAAACGGAATACTCTGTGATGGTGCCAGAGCTGGGCTGGTAGTAGATTCGCGTGTCGCCATTGCCGGATGGGTCTTGGACGATGGCGAGGTCACCTTTGGTGGAGAAAGGAACGAAGGCGCCTGGGCGGGTCGCAGCTCCTTGAGCCATGACGGCGAGTGCAAAGGTCTGTGTAAAGGATCAGTCAAAGTCCAGCCAAAAGATGACTGTATGTGACCACTGACAGTGAAGACTTTAGAGAGCATGTTGTATGTTGTGAGTCGACTGGTGCTTGATGTTGTTGCATTTTATCCTCGATTCTGTGACCTTTATATCCGAGAGAGTTATCGTGGTAGCCATTCGAAGTTAGACACAGATGCATGCGGTATGGCTAAGGAAGCTGTGACCAGCTAGATTGTCCTAACATGTATTTGTGTAGGTGGCGTCCACACATGATACAACCCAAAAACTTTTAGCGCTCAACAACTTTGCATTCTAGCTCCGCAACCAGCCTTTGTCAAGGAATTGTACTGAGAAATGTTAGTGTCGACGTTAACCTTGCTAGCCTGTAGTAGTATGGTTGTGCGATTGGCACCGTTGTGAAACAAGCAGATGAGAACGAGGTCTGTCATATGATCAGTGAGAAAATAATGATCAATGTCACTGTCAATCTTGCGCACAGATGCTAGGGGTGTCAAAGACGAAGTTCTCAATGGCTGCTCTTCGTTGTTAATCGAGACATCGACGTTGTGTGAGCTGGTCGAGGCCCACCTAGTCCGGCTCCAAATGCCTTCTGGATGTGATTGCGTAGGAAGACTCATGGCTAGCGCGGGCCTAAAGATAAAAGAGGCCTCATAGAGAGCATAGTTCGATGCAGAGTGTCTAGACATGACACAACGTCAAAGCGCAGCTGCGCAGGAAGAGCGGGAATCTGCTCGGACAAGAGGCCACCCACGGGTAGCAGGTTCCATAAACCGCTCGCGGCCGACAAGAACTTCACTGTAGCCTCATCGGAGCCGCTACGCTCCAATAAGAAAGCAGACGAACCCAACATGGCCGTATCCGCGAGAGTCTGGTCAGACATACGCAATGTTTTCGCTCGTTACAAGATCGATCTGTAGTAAACGGTTAGACGAGAAGTCAATTTGATGGACATTATGAACAACCCATTTACCTGTATCCTCTCGTGACGCGGTTTTGAAAGTTTTGGCAAGGTCGAGGTCAACATAGGTCGCTTGGCAAACTTAACTGTCACAGTTAACCAACCCAACAAAAGACAACTGATATTGTGGTCGCCATTACGTCCCGTAAGTAAGCTAGTTTCGGAACGCTATAGTTCTGCTGGGATGTTACATGACGTTGGGCACCGCATTCATCGCCAATAGTCTCTGCGGCTAAAGTTGTGCCGCGAAAAGTGCCTCCCGAATTTGAACACACCTCCTTGGCCAATTCCGCGATGAAGTCTGCTCAATTATCACCTCTTGTCTTGAACTCTCCTGCTCCACTTTGCGCCTGGTTCTCCACCGCGAGCTTCCAGCCACCATATAGCTGGTTCACAATTGCACTCCTTTTCAATACAGAGAGCTCTTTGACCGCGTCTTCGTACAATGTGCGCACGCGTGCTGAATCGGGTTCATTCTGGGGCCAATAAACGTAGGTTAATATCTAGTGAAAGTACTGAAGGAGCGAAAAGTTAAAACACCCCTACCTGAATTGCTCTGAATGTGTCTTTTGTTCTTTGCAGGAAATACTCTCGAAAATTATAAGAAGAGAAGCTACGCGCTGTGTGGAGTGTTGATGAGTATAGCCTGAGGATGGCGCTGCGGCTAGGTGGTGCCGCCATTAGTGTACGCAAGAATATGAAGAGATTGAAGTGCCAGTTGGTCAGCTAAGGTATGGTTTTGAATGCCGATTAAATGGCCGGATGAGTCAGTCTCTCAGGCTTCTTCTCAACCCGTCAGGAGCCCCCTTAGGGCCCTACGTAGAGTCAACACAGGGATCAGGTTCCGTTGCTAGATTCCAAGTGAGCTTTAGTTGATTCCACAAATTTTACCAAGTCTGGCAATATCAGTCCTTTCACGAAATTGTTCGAGGGCGTGCCAAAAACAATGTTTAAAATTTCATGGTATACATCCAGATGGCAAAACTCAAATTGGCAGTAGATAGCATCAAGAGATAAGCTAGTGTGCAGAGAGTAAATCCCTGAACTCAGGTCCCCACTGAGAGGTCTTCTTGACATCGTCAACAAACGCGTCGAAGCGAGGGGAGACGCCTTGTCCGATCTTGCTAAGAGCAACAACCGCACGAAGTGCGCTCCTCTGCAACTCAGCCGCACGCTCCAAGTCCTGCTTGACCGTGTCTTTGGTGACGTTGGCACCTTTCATGGTCTTCTCGAGCTGGGGTGTGGCCTCGTCAAGACGCTGAGACACTGCGGCGGGCGCAACTTGTGCAAGACGGAAGAGAAGCATATGCGAGATGACCTTGATCTCATCCGAGTCGTCTGAAAGGCCGGGAATCACACGGCTCAAGAACTCGTGAAGGTCGAGCTTGGCCAAGCAAGTATCGAGCTGAGCCGGGTGAGGTGAGCATCCTACTAATTGGACGAAATAGGAAAGCAGACCAATGTATACATCGTCTCGTATGCAGTCTTGCGAGCATCCAGACCATCGTCGACTTTGTGTGTCCAAGGCCCCATTTGTACTGTGCGAATGAGTTCGGGGTTGATGATGGTCTCCTTATAAAGGCTGGGTAGGAGAGATGCCAAGTGTTCGCGGATGAGGTGGGGTTTGGTGCGAGCCGCCGAGTTCAACGATGAGAGTGCAAGTCGGCGCACAGTCTACATCAACATGTATCAAACATAGAAAGGAGGAAGGACAGTATGCCTACGCACCAGGTCATCATCGAGCATAAGCGAAAGGAAATCGACGAGTAAAGGTGCCAGCAGCTCATCGTACGACTGTGAATTGTCTGCAAATGTATACCGGATGGCAGAGACGACAGTTGCCCTTGTTGCAGCATTGGTTTCGCGGAGGCGAGCCTAAAAAAGCAATCGCACTGAGTAACTGTTCAAATTACAACCAAAAAATTTGGCTACATGAAGTTGAGGCAAGTATCTTGAAGGCTGAGTTGTTGCAAGTTTTCCAAGGCAGGCTGCAGCCACGTTACGCGTAGTCTCGTCAGAAGTCTCAGAGTTCTCAAATAGGGGAACCCAGAGCATTTCCGCAACACCCTCAAGCTGCCCTTGAGAGCAGTGGGTGACGACCTAGCATTGTCGGTTAACGCTACCTCATAGAACGAAGGAGATCTGTTTACCTCTTTCAAAGCGTGAAGAGAAAGCAAACGTTTCTTCGGGTCGCTTTCTGCCAGTTTGACGATGACAGGAAGAAACTGGTGGAGGTTTCCAATTGCGATGTTTCCTGAAAATTGGAAATTAGAAGTAAGCCCTATTTTTGAAACTGAAGGGCTCCACCAGCAGCGAAGGCGGCAGCGACTCGGATCTCCTCCTTCTCAGAGCCAAAATGATCGATAGTGTTAGTGAAGATGTCCCTCTGAGTGGACATATCACTGTAGCGAAACACTCAGTGCGTCTCTCGAAGTAAGGAACAAGCCAGGCTCACATGAAACGACCAAGCTCGCCAACGATCAGAAGACTCAGAACAATCAGAGATATCTTCGCTTTCGACGTTTTCTGAAGGAAAAAGTTCAAAATATATGTGCAAACCAGAGGCATAAGACTCACCTTGATGTTCTTAGAATACTCTGCAATCACGCCAGCAGCGACATTAAGCTGGCTCTTCACAACCTGTGCAATACACCTGGCGACATTCGCAGGACTGGCATTGGTAGCTGGCGCCTTCTCAATCGAAATAACCAAGCTGGGCACCACGTGTGTTGAGATCTGGTCATCTGCTTGTACGAGAGCAGCATAGAATGAGAGCAGAGACTCAAGTGCCGTAGGCGAGAGGAGTGGAGAGTGTGATATCTCGTAGATATCCGCAAGGAGGTATTTTTCAACCTCTGGGAAGGTCGTCCGAGGTGTCAACTTCAAAAGCAACGCCAAGATGCTGAGAGATTGAGACAGGAGGGCGATATCGAGAATAGAAATGTACGGCTTGACCTGAGCCACCAGTACCGGTGCGAGGTTGGGGGGAACGCCAGATGTATAGCTGCTTAAAGAATGAGCGGAGGCAAGACTTCAAACCAATGAAGCACACCTCTTGAGCAAAACATCCAAGGCTTGGAAGATCTCCGGCTTCCCCTGGCGGCCTGCCTTCTTAAGCAGATTCAACAGCCACTCTACAACGCCATTGACCCAAGTATCTCCAACCGAAACCTCCCTCGCCACCTTGGTAACTACCCTGACCGCACCATCAGTCTTGCCCGTTAACCTGCAAATCGACTCCCACTCCTTTCCGCCTTTGTTTTTGATAACCTCATTCGCACTGACCCAAAGATCCGCAACACAATCCTCCGCACATTCACGAACTTCAGCATCAGTATCGTGGTTGCTTAACTTCGATACAGCCTGGTCGTAGACAGCATCTACCCAATCACCTGCCTTGACCGGCTTGAGCGCAGTGAGCAGCGCCGAAAAGACTCGGAAAGACTCCGATGTGATTCTAGGGTGGCGTTCTCCCACAGACTTGAGGAGGACGGGAGTCAAGCTTGGAAGGGGCGCGGCGAAGATCGGGGGAGGATGAGAAGAGAAGAACAATGCCAGGAACGAGAGGCAGGTCAAGTGTAGAGTCGAAGTGGTGGTCGTGGGCGACTGGGAGAGGATAGCCTTGGACGTTGAGAAGATCAAGGGAACCTGGGTCGATAGGGATCCAGGAAGCACGGTCAATAGAGCATGGAGTAGGCTGAACCCAGCCTGGAGGGTGGCTGGCGGAGTCTTCGCAGATTTAAGCTGATTGAGAAGTGCCTTTGAAAGGGCGGGCACTTGCGTCTGGAGAAGACTGTACGGACCCTCTGCAGCACCTGCTTTCTCTATATCGCGCTTCCTCTTTCTTTCTTCCTTACTCTGAGGTAGTCCGTAGACTGCAGTCTGGTTCAGCAGTGTGACGTAAGTCGCCCAAACTTCAAGGCGGACTGTTGATTCACGATCACCAAACCTAGAGATCAGGACCGGTGACACTGATTTGTAGATCGGGATGAGGAGCTCAGGACGTGTGCCGATGATTGCTGAAAGGAGCTTTGTCGCTGAACGGCGGATCTTGTACGACGTGTCTTCGTCGTCGGAATACCTATATATTACGCGTCAGAAACGGGGAGTCCGAAGAAAGTTTCGAACTCACTCGTCCTCAATTTCGTCAAGTTCGTCGTCATCTTCATCGGCCATTTCCTCATCCTCGTCATCACCAGCATAGTTCTATTGTTGATGATGTGAGTGAGCATCCAGATAGAATAAGATTTGGCCTACCGGATCAAACTTGATAAATTGGCTTCCAGTCTGGACGATAGCATCAAGATAAGGTGTAGTTTCTGTGGGGCACCTCAGTAAAATAGCTTCAAGCGCCTGGAGAGATCCCTCCCGAAGTTCGTCATCGTCCTTCTGCACAGCTTTCAGTACGCCAGGAACAATCTGGCTGAGAACAGGTGCGATCTGTAGAGGTGAATGACGCGCAACTGCAGCGACCAATTGGACCGTCGTCCGCTGCTTCTCAATATTGGCCGACTCGTCAAGGAACGGGAAAACGTTCGCCTTTAGCAGCTCGTGGAATAATTCAGGTGGCGAGATGGGGATATATTGCGAAAGGGTGATAATGGCACGCTTCCTGACCACCGGACGGGAATGCGAGAGGAGGGGAGCAAGGACAACGAGGGGCGGTGGTATCAAAGTGGCTCCTGAAAGCAACGCGGGAAATCTGCTGATAAGAATGGAAAGAATCGACAGTGTCTCAACGAGCGCTTCGGGTGGAGTTTTCGGCTAGTGTGGCGTCAAAGTGTGCACAATTGTGCAGGTACCAGAAAGCTCACTTTCTGAATCTGTTCTAACAGTTTGGGGGTCAGCTTGGCGCAAGCAGTTACAGCGACTTTGCCATCTGGTGGCAATTCGGCCGTGATAGTTTTGAGAGCTGCATAGATCCTCAGTTGCCGAATTTGAAAGAAACTGTCCAGCACGCACCAAGACCTGAGATATCGCGAAGCTCCTCATCCTGCCCGCCCGAGAAGTCGATCAGTTTGTCAACCACGGTCTCCATCTGAGGTTGTCTTATAATCTTTATCAATTGCCCGAGGCTGGAGTACCCCAATCAGAGTAAAATTCGCAACGAAAGCTTTTTAAAGTCATACCATTTAACAGCTTGATTCTTCACTTCTGATATCTTGTCTTCGACTAGAAGCAAAACTTGGTCCAGGACCTTGTTCTCTATGGCTTCATCACCAAGAAAACAATTCTGATCTGCCTTGATCTCAGTCATCAAGTCATTCAAGCCCATGAACCTTTGAAACCTAATTGATCATCGAGAAGAACGCGTCGATGTCGCACTCACCGAAAGTCCTGGTCAGGCGAGAGCATCTAGATATTGCTCATCAATCTCATACCAGAAACCTCAATATCGTCTAATATACGTACCTTCTCAATGAGACTGTTCATCAGATATCCTTTCGTCATCGTGTATAACGACTGCAGTCGGTCGTGATTGTAGTTATTGAGAAGAAAGACCGCGAGACGGGTGGCTATGGGCAATTGTATTCGCACGTGACTCTTACCACAACGCGTTTTGCTTAACAGTTTTTGATGGCAAAACGTCCAATTCGTCATTTCCTCGCGCCAGGTTTCGCCAGGGCCCAGGTGGCGATCGCCGAATGACGACGAGATTTCTCAAAAAGTAGCTAGCCCAAAGTCAACCCAGTAACAGGTAAATACCCCGTATTTACCACCCCTTCCCCGCCCATTTCTGCCGTTTCTACACTCAAACTTTCTGAAATTGATTCTTGACAAACATCGAGGTCTGAGATTTGAGCGCTGAGGAGACAACAAGTAAGCAGACTTGAGGTAGAGCTGATGGCCGTAGGACTTTGAATTCGACACCCAGTGGCCGTTAACATCAACTAAAAGCCATTTCAAACCGTTCCTGTAAGTAAACCGGACAACAGGGATGCGTGTAGCGTCCAAAAGTTAAGATGCTACCTTATAAGAAGTCCAAATACGGCCATTTGAGTTCCGTTATCTCGCCGGCACTCGTCGCCATTCGCCTCCCCAGCGATTGGCGAATACTTTCCGGAGTTTCGCCCACGACACTGTTGTTCAGTGTTGCACTCAGCCGGCCTTTTTGTGCTCCCAAAAGGCTGAAAATATCCTGGTATTAGCAGCAAAAACTAACCTTAGTCGTATTCATACCATTGCTTGCAGTGAAAATATTTCATATTTCTCAAATATTAAGAACGCAAACCAGTATATATGTGAAGCGATGGCAAAGTCTTTAATGAGTCGTTTTAGATAGGGAGAACGCGTAACGGTGTGGGACAACCACTGGACAACGGGGAAAAAAAAAGTCTAGTAGAAATAGTGACATGATAAAATGACAATAATTCTTCTAGCGGTAGTAGACAGTATCAGGGGTATCCGGTCACCATGTGAATTGGTGGCCGCGTCCAGGACCTGCCAATGTCCTAAAGGCTCACGTTCCAGGGGCCCTGTTGCAAGGAGGCAGTCAGGACACTGAATTGATGTGAATGTGTAAAAAGAGACTGACGTACAATTTAGCAGAAAAACATTGTGACTGTCGCGGTGCCTCTAGTCGAGGTTGAGGTGGTCGACGTTCCTGTACGTGCTGAAGTCGTGACGTTTCCGTTGGATGGGCGCGGGCGTGGTTTTCCCAACGGCTTCGTGCTGTCTCCGTATGCTACCTGAGACATCTCCCCAGCTAGGCCGCAAGAAGATGTAATGAAAAGGATGTACATGACGAGGAGGAGCGTGGGGGAAGCTGCCATGGCGTGTATGGAGTTCACTGGTTAACTGATAACCAAAATGACATCGTCAGAAGATGATGACCTGAGAAATGGGAGAGGAGTCAACCTACGGTCTTGCAGCTAAGCCCACAGTTCAAGTTACAAGTGCAAGAGGATTTCACGATAGTGTGGGGAGTTAAGTTCAGTATTGGCTGAATTGCAAGGCTTTTAAGCAGCCACTTACACACGGAAATTAAACTCCAATCCATGCTCTCGGAATTTCTAATCATTCCATGAAATGATTATTCGCTAAAAAAAAAGTCGTTAGAACAGTCGAGAGAATAAGTCTCTAAGTGCGTCGCCTGCTGTCTGGGGGTGATATGATGGTATCAGAGGCCGATCGGTCATGCGCTAAACTTTCCTGACAATCACTTTAACGAAGTAAACATACGCACAGATGGCAGGGTACTTGAAGAATCATTCTTATGCATCCAGTCATTACTGCGTTTCAGGTTTTCTGTGGGCGGCTGTAAAATTAAGCAATTAATTGGTTAGTTGCTTAGTAGTTTTCATGTGAGGCAGAGTTGAAATAGGCAGGCGTAAGCGTAGGTGAAACTTCAAGACTTGGTCCGGAATGCAAATCCGAACGAAGTGATGAGGAGTACTTACTATAATCATTTCATAGTTGGAAGAGCTTATTGCGTTTCAGCCCTAGTGGAAGCCTTGCGTTGCTGACGGCTGTGGGTAAGTTAAGGACAAAGCAAGTGATATAAGATTGAAGATTTTGTTGGTTGTAATCCGGTGTTTTGGAAGCATGATATTTTCTCATGAGATCTAATCTGCGGCTTTCACGATGTTGAGTGACGGGGAAGCGTCGACATCGGAGCCTTCCACAGGCACATTTGTTGGGGAGGCGGAACTACCGATAGAAACTTTTAATCGATTTCTTTTCCCTTTTCGTGAGTACGCGCTTCGTATGTATCCGACCTTCTATCAGGAATACAATCGGGAAAATATCATAAAGATGCGAAGATGTACATGCTCTGGGTACCTACTGTACTTAAAGGTCATCACAAGCATCCATGAAACAAGTGATTCCGAAAATCTTTGCGCCGCCAGTTGGCTTGCGCCTTGAGCCATCCCACACCATTATATTTTTCACGGCCACGAGATCCAAAAGGAAAAGCAACCAAATTTAAAAGTGGAGTTCAAGATGGAGAAAGGTAAATGAAGTATGAACAAAACACATGTGTCCCTAATTGGTGAATTGATCAAACTGATCATCATGCATCGATCATGATGAGAAAAAAAGACCAAGCAAAACGTTGGATGTGTAGTGCGCTGTCACGATTAACGAGTACCCACATAGACGCTCTCCAGGTGTTTTCAGCAGCACCCGTTGTACGCAGAAGAAGAGGAAGAAGAGGACGGGGACAACAATTGAAGGGTCGTCAAAATTCGGCCTCAAGAAAGCCGGCCACGTTGCGATCAGCGTTCATTTCCCACAAGCTGCACTCGTCCTTGTCTCTGTGTCCTCGAAGAAGAGCTGGATAGAGGAGACGGCGATGGAGGCCATCGAGCTGGCACGGTGGACGCGGTTTGCAGCCAAGGGGGGGATCGGCAAGTGCACGGCCCTGTGTGACTGTGTAGCGGAGAATGCAGACGATTTGATGTTTTTGAAGGTGTGTCTGTGAGCTTTTCGTAACTAAGTGAGTTATGTGGCGCTGTGCCAGAGTGCTAACGATATTGTGGCGCGTAGGATGATGAAATTACAGTGTTGATGCAGCTTCCTGAACCCCCAGGCGTGTATCTTGTGCGTTATGCGTGTTCTCTATTATCTACTTCACACCCAACATATATATATATATAATTTCTAGGGCTACTGTGAAGGGGTCGTTGGCCGTTTCCTCGGAACCAACGTACGTTTTCACTCGCGGCTGAAGAAGCCAATAATGGCGAAACGTTCATCTGTCTCCGCGTCTGGAAAATCGCCCACTCCACGAACGAGGGTATCAATCGACGAACATATTGCTTCAGGTTTGATACTTCCGCTCTCTTCGTCCCCTGATACTGTCCCAGGGGTCGGGAAGGCGAAACTGAGCACCGGTGCGGGTTCAAGGAGGAGCTCGGCGGGACAGGAGAAGAGCGATGGCGAGCCAGGGTATGGCTCGTCAAGAGGTGCGAGCCCCGCTATGCCGTCGACGCTTTCACCAGTGTTGAGGCCTCCATCGAACTTGGAATTCGGGTTGGGTTCGAGCACGCCACCGATCCATGCTGCCACACCACCACTTCTGCATGGCTCGCCTCAAGCGCCTTCAAGGTCGTCCTTTGCATCGTCGAGGCATATATCGATGCTTTCGTCGTACTCACAGGCCACAGACTACGGGGATGAGCCGAAGTTTGCGAATACGAGCGTGGATACGATTGGAAATGCGAGCTTCGACACTATCACGGATACGGGTATCGATACAGTCATTTCAAATATTCCTCCTTCCTCACCACCAAAAGTAATTAAGACGACTGTAGTTCCACCTCTACCTCCACCATCGATGACGACGAATTCGGCTCTTCCCATATCAATTTCCCATCTCTCCAGCTCCTCCCTTTACGCCTCCACTTCCGCGTCTTCCACAGTTTTACCCCGACCTCTGAGGACGTCACCTTCTCCGCCTATAACATCCATCCCGAGTGCCCTAACGAACCCTGACACATCCACATCCACCTACTTTGACACCTCACGTATTTCGCTCGCACTTTCCGACGGCGAGGTCGGCATTGGCCTTTCCTTATTGCAGGATCTTGCGGATGGGGACGGGTGGTCCGAGTCTGACTCTGACTCTTCTATTGGCCCAAGTGGTGTCAAGGCGAAAAAGGGTAGCATTCGGAGTCGAGGGAGCCTGCGAAGGAGAGGGACAAAGGGGAAATCTAGCAGTAGCGCAGGCATAGTCGCACGGACAAGCACAATAAGCGAATTTAGCCGGTACAGTAACAACAGCAGTGAGGATGGGCTGGGATACGAAGACACAGAGACGGGACACTCGACGCTACGCCACACGCAGGAAGCGCTCGAGCTCGAGGCCAATATAACACAAACCCAAGCCGTGTTTTCATCTCTACAACAACAGCCTGATTCACACCCCCATCGTCACCACGAAGAAGAAGGCGACGAAGCGGAATCGCCTGTCCTCGGGCGGTCGGAGCAACAGAGAATAAGCAGGACGCTCGGGCAGCAGATGATGACTTTCCCTCCCGTTGCCCCTCTATCACCATCGAGATCGAGATTCATTCCTCCTGAGAGCCAGGATCAGCAGGAGAGAGATGTAGGCGGTGCGGGGGAGGGGGAACACTTCGAGTTCCCAACACCACCCACGCATACGCCAAGGATGTCATTCTCGCACAAGAGTACTGTTTCAACGAGTACAAGTGTGAGTGTTGGTCCCAGTTCGCCACCAACGTCCTTCGTTCGACCTACATACTTCAACTCCATTTCCACCTCCAACTCCGGGACGCATACACCAGGAGATGACTCACGCGCCCGCCGTCCCTCAACCGTGTCCACGACATCTACCCCCTCTGTTGCCGGCTCTGACAACTGGGACGCAGATATCTACGACGACTACCGCTACTCACGTTTCTCTTCTGGGACGACACATACCACCGGTGCACGATCGTTCTCATCGCGCATGAGTGTCGGCTCCAGAGCTGGCATCAACGCTATCGTGGCCGAGGGAATGCCGAGTGTTGACAGCACTAGCAGGGGCACAGGTACAGGATTGAGCGGAACTGGGTTACAGCAGAGTGCAAATTCACAATCAGCAGCACCGGCTTTACCGAAAGGGCGTACACGATCTAGAAGTAACACCACTGCGAGCTTGAACCCTGTTGTGCTCAGCCCCAGCCTCCCAAGCATTGCGCCAGTATTTGTGCAGCAAGCTGGTTCACCACCACCACCTAACCTACTTACGGAGTCTTCACACCAACAGCAGCCTGAGTTGTCGCCGCCTACCTCTCCACTCCAAACACTTATCACGAGGCATCGTGCCACTGACTCTGAAAGCTCTGGATCGCTGTATAGTGCACAACCGTCTGCAAAGCTTGATGGGTCTTTTGTGGGACCATCCGTGCCTCCTTCGCCTTTGGGGATGGGGTCGTTCAATGCAGGGCCAAGTCCAAGCTCAAATACAATTGCTTCGAGTTTGGGATCAATACGTCCTGCACCTCTCCAACTCGCTTCATCCAATCATTCTTCACCCACCATACCAACGTTAAGCTCCGAACCTCTTTCACCTACATCTCACCAGTACGTACAGGATGTACACCTTCAACAACAGCACCAATCCCTTCGCTCGCCGCTTCTTCATACAGGATGGGGTTCCGCTGTCTCCTCGCCCGCGTCCCCCACTGTGCAGTTCGCCTCTGTCCCCCCTGCTGGCATTGTCACCAGTAATGCTAACAACGACACACCGAATACAGGGTCCGTGCCATCCTCTGGCGGG
Source organism: Tephrocybe sp. NHM501043 (assembly GCA_018855915.1). NCBI lineage: Eukaryota > Fungi > Basidiomycota > Agaricomycetes > Agaricales > Lyophyllaceae > Tephrocybe > Tephrocybe sp. NHM501043. The sequence goes on from JABCKO010000039.1 coordinate 40,362, forward strand.
CAAGCAGTGACTGGGAGGGAGATGTCTGGATTCTTCCCTGCGGGGCTGGATGCCCTTGGGAATGTGGTTGCACAGCAGGGAGTTAAGGTACGGGAACGGGAAGGTGGCGATGGGAGGGAGAGCAGGGAAGTGGGGGTGGAGATGGAGAAAGAGAGGAGGATTGTCGTTGAGGACGACGATGAGGATGACAGGGTTGTGCTTGGAAGGGGGTTGGTCGTGGATGCGGATGGGAATGAGGGCGCAGATGGCGGCGTAAGTGGTGATAAGGACCGTGATGCGACGACGACGCTCATCATGGGCGGGCGGGTGATGTACGAATCACCCTCAATCGCATCATCGCCTGAGCCGGAGCCAGAGATGCTCTCGAATGGGAGACTAGCCCCACTCATGGTGGCGAATCGGACACCGAGCCCGATGATGGAGGATGAAGGCGAATCGGACGCGGAGGAGATGGAAAGAGAGAAGGAGGAACTGAGGAGGCAGGCAGCTTCTTTGTTGAATCCTCCACCAGCGCCACCACCAACAGCCATTCAACCACCACCACCACCATCCTCATACTCAACACCGCCCTTTCCCCCACCCACGATTCACTCACCACCGCCAGTCTCAACTCCTTCACCCGTTCCAGCCGTCTCCCATCTTCGCCCAACTCTTGCCGAAATACGCCCCTCCGCAGAACGACAATCCCTCTTTCTCCCACATCCGAATGCACCAAAAGCCACCCCCTCCTCGCTTTCCCCAGGGCCCATGTACATCGCGTCGCAGAACCAACCACCTCCACCACAACCACCCAACACACAGCGCCTGCGCGGGGGTGTCATGCAGACAATTCACATGGCTCTTAGTGGACAGGGGCCACCGAGTGGCCCACGCGGGCGTGGTCCTACTATATACGGAATCACAACGACGGATCTGAGTGCTGCGATGGGTCCAGTGTTGATACATTTCAGTGTTACGCCCCCGCCTGCAACTGCTCCTCCGCTTGGTTCTGTACCAGCTTCTCGTGTGCAGCCTACACCTCCACCTCCTCCTGCTGTTGCTCCTCCGCGTGTTTCCTCTACAACGTCTGCTACACCGCCACTACAATCGCAACCCCACTCACTCGCAGCACCAATACCTAGAATCGCAGTTAGGAGGGTAGGTTCTATCGCGAGTCTCGATGTCGCACCTGTGGGTTTGACCGCGGAGATGGAGCGCCCAGCAAGTGGGGCGAGTGGGGCTATACCACGAGCAAACTTCTTCCCCAAGGCTGGAGGCGTACGCCCGCGTTCCAGGAGCTTTTCGGGGTTCCAGAGTACGGCGGCAGAGGTCCCACTACCTGTCCAACGGAGGTTTGTTTATTCTTTTTTTTTATGGAGCCTCATTCTAACCTGTTTCGCTTATTTTGTAGTCGTGATGCAGAGGATCAACCTGCCCAGATGCCCTCGGCTACAGAAGTGAAGCGATCGTTATCCCCTATCATTGGATCGCCAACCACGCCAAGTTCCAGTACAAATTCTAATGTGAAGGGACTCAAGCCTTCGCCTTTAAGGGTGTCATCTCCCCTTTCACGTCAGGAAAATTCGGCCCCAGCAGCAACTCGCCCAATCCGTCCATCTAATAGCCCATTGATGCAGTCTTTTGCCAATCCCTTCGGCCAAACTCCTGCTTCATCTTCATTACCTTCATCCCCAACCACAACCAGTCCGCCTCGCCTCCTTCGTCAGACAGCTTCAAGGTCCACTCTCAGCGAAATTTCAGCACCTCCCCCGGCACCTCGTTCCCGTGCTACTATGGACAGTGTCACCACACCCTCGCCACCAGCACCTCACACCCCCGAGCCCCGTGGTCGACCCTCTGCCGACGGCGATTCAGCCTCTGTTCACAGCTCTCGTTCAAACGTCATTTCGCCTCCTCCTGGCCGTCGTAATTCTCTGCGTTCGAAGCTTTCGTTGCCCAACCTCAACCTTCGTCGCCCTGTCGGACGCCAGGACGAGCCCATGTCACCGCTGTCGCCCACTCTTGAGGCTGATATGCTCCAAGTGCAGGATATGGACTTTGAGCTTGTACGCCCCAACCTGGGGCACCTCCAGGGCGCTCGCTCATCCGAAGACTCGGGCGTCATGGGACGCGACATGTCCGTTGATGCTCGTCAGGATGGATCTTTCCTTCGTGCAGATAGCCCCTTATCACTCAACTTGCCTCGCTCGCCCACTGTAGTCTCAGATGCGGGATCTGGGGTATGGGCACCTCTCAAATCTTCCGGCCGCGGCGGCACGGATTCCGATGCATCTCAATCAGCCTCAATGATGGACGCACATCGACAGCGGGAGCTCAAGTGGATGACAGTGCTAGGCTCCGTGCAGCCTGCACAGTCTAGGAAGAGCAAGAAAGTCAAGAAACTCCTATTCGACGGGGTGCCTTCGTCTGTGCGATATCTTGTGTGGTCCATGTTGACAGACGGGAAGGCGAGGTGTGTGCCGGGGGTATATGCACAGCTTGGTGGAAGGGGCAGAGTTGCAGCACTTGCGGATGTTGAGCGTGATGTTCAGCGATGCTTCACCGATCACCCACAATTACAGAGCACCCAAGGTCCGGTGCTAGCATTACTTCAAGCGTACCTCACGATGGTTCCCGATGTCCAATACGTGACAGGTATATATTTCAGTTTCCTTCATCTTTCTGATGCTAATGAACTTATTTTTTGTAAGGCTTGACACTGATCGCTGGGCATCTTCTCCTTCTTGCTCCTGAGGAGGACGCGTTCTGGATATTTGTTTCGGTCATGGACTCCCACATACGCCCTTACTTTTCGTCGACATCTATGCAAGTGGATGTCGACTCGACACTCTTCGGTCGTGCGATGGACACCGCCGATCCAACCCTTGCCAAAAAGCTGTTCGGCGACTTTGGTCTATCACCAAGCGCTATCTGCCGTCCCTGGTATGCAATATATGTCTACTTGTTGTCGTTTTCTTATTGTTCCTAAGGTTTACCTCTCTTTTCGTTGGCCGCCTCCCTTCTGATTACCTGAACCGTGTGTGGGATATATTTTTGTTCGAAGGTTTGTTTTCCTGTCCTCTCCTCCTCCCCTTATCTGTCCTCTCCTCCTCCCCTTATTTCTGAACATACCTTCTAGGTGTCCCCTTCGTGTTTCGCGTAGCCCTGGTCCTCGTCTCTTGTTGCCGTCGTCAGATCTTCGATGCTCCCTCCGCCGACGCGGCCTTGAACATTGTCCTTCGCCCAAACCCTGAACTCCTACCCACCAGCCCTGAAGCACTCATCACTCTCGCACTTTCAGTGAAACTCAAGGACGACGATCTACGTAAGCAGCGCGTCAAGCTTGAGGCACAAATTAAACGGCAGACTCAGCTACCACGACCAGCCGTCTCGACTCCAGGTTCGATCTCGTTACCGAGAGCATAATTATTCATTTCATTTCATTATTTCGTTATCTCAACCACGCGCTATCTTATGCTATTGCCAATCGATACATCCAATCCTCGGACTACACACACAATTCACATTTCACACACACACACATACCCGTCCGTCATGTTCGTGGAACGACCGGATGTTCGCGTTCTTACTTTATCGTCGTAAACTTACTTGTGTTCTTGGTTTCACATAAATATCTACCTACGGGCGCTCTGGAAACTGCACATAATGGATATTGTTGTTCGATTTTGACATTCGCCAGATGAGTACTTGACTACGAGAGGTGTTTGCGTGAGCTCGTCGTTACTTGGCAGCCGATAATAAGTGGCGCATCGTTGAATCTTTTGAATTTTTGGTAGTTTGGTTTCTTGTGTTGCCTCAAGCCTCAACTCTATTATGTAAATTTCTTATATGTATCCCTCTAATACCGCTGTATCACAGTGCACCGACGAGGCTGATTTTACTGCTTATTCATGAAACATTTCGTGCGCACTTTACATACCGGCCTCAGAAGCCAGAGCTCTCATATCGGGACATATAAGAATAGGAACGCTCATTTTATCATCATACCAACAAACGAGTCCATAAACCCATAAAATCGACTCCTCCTCAAATCATCTTTGCCGACCGTCGAGTAGACATCGTATGCGCAGTACGTACTGGCGTCGCTACAATTCAAACATCAGATCACAGCTCACCGATAACACCTCTCACTTACGAGGTAACCGAAAGTGCACCTTCAGCCCAACAGAAGGAGCAGCCTTGTCTGCCACAGATGCTGTACAGACATGTTAACTGCTCAGTCGCCGCGTGAGCAGCAAGGGGAGTAGCTATACCTACCTCGACGTTTGACGGGACTTTTGGCAGGGCTCTTTTGGTGATTTGACGACGTAGACCCGCGACGCCTGAGTTTCCGAGCTCCAGATCCCTTGCGCCTCTGCTGTGCTTTGACGCCGGCGGAGAGCACTACTACCAAGGTAGCAAACGCTGCCTCAGCACCGCGTCAAAGCAAGTTAAAGAACCATACCGTCCAGTGCATCTCCCTGGATAGAGAGCGCGCGCTTCCTCCGAACCTTCGTCTCCAACAACTTGAGGGTCTTCTCGCGGACGAGTTGCGTGGCCTTCTTCATTTGGCTGATGTCTTTGGCCAAGTCGTCGTACAGATTCAGAGCGGTATCGTATTTGGATAGGAGAGCGACAAAGTTCTCGTCATGATCATCGGAGGATGCGGGCATGGTGCAGGTTCAGGTTGAGAGGAGGATGACTCGAGTAAGAGGTCCGGTTGTACTTATGAAGTGGCAAACTCGCAATGGCTGACCTCTTAACGCAGCTCGATATCTATATTTAGACTGGGGCCGTGAGGCTACAAAACTGAAGCAAAGCCAAGTTCTCCTCATCCTAGGTATCCAGGAGGTAATTCAAGTAATAAATACTCATTTATTCAACTGGGGGGAGCGTACACCTCACTCATCTTTGCTATCAGTTCCGGGAACCTCTCTGCTGGTACGAGCATAATCCGCCCTCGAGTGTCAAGACCAAACGAATCTTTCTCCCGGGGCTCGGCCGCAGTCGTGAAATGGTAATCAACGGAGTGTATTGAAACCTGCCTTGAGTCAGTAATCTCATAATCCTAGTGAAGGGCATGTACATACCTGCTTGATGAGCTCATCCTCTGGGTGGTAAGGATATATACCGTCCGGCGCAGTTTCCGGCACAGGTTGAGTCGTGTTGACCTTTTTGGACTTTTTCGCGGTGGGACCTTTAGACTGTGGTGCAGTGTTGAGAAGCATAGACTCCTCCTCTTGAGTGAGATGATACGTCCGAGAAATGAATAGATAGTGGCTAAAGGTGTACGGTTCATTCTGACACCAATGTCAGACATCTCGAGACCAGAGTGAAATTGAAGCATGTACGCACATCGTCTATAGCCCACTGCATCTCCTTCGTCAACATATTGTACATTGGAGGTATAACTTGTACGGGCATGTTAATCAAACGTTCGCAGAATACGAATCCTACGTGAGATTGATTTTGAGAGAAGAGAGCTTGAAGCATTGAGTGGAATGAGGAGTCGGCAGACGATTTTTCGAGGGCATAGTTCGCGATCGCCTTTATCGAGGGGTGCTCCTATAAAGCACAATAGTCAGAATGCTTCTTTTGATGACATTGAATGAAACGTACGTGATGAACGTGCATGTTTAGCACGGTTAAAAAAGCGTATGGATCACTTTCAATTCCATCGGTTTTTATTGTAGTCCCAACCGTAGGCTGACCCAAAATAAGCTCAGAGAGCTCGTGTACGTGAAATAAGTCTGCATCCCTCTGCAGAAGCTGGCTAAGGAGCCTTTTCAACGCTTGATAGTCTACTTTTGGATTTGGATCGTAGAAATCAAAATCAACATCGATCAGAGACTACTGGGTGGTCATCCTGAGTAAAATGAAGATAAAAATGATAAAGCTGACATACAACATCAGAAGAGGAGTCGTCAGACTCGTCTCCAGCGGTTTGTTTGCGTTTCGACATGAAAGAGCCTGGAGCCAGTGAGTGATAAGAGCAAAGTTTAAAGTTGAGCCAGGACTTTGCCTAATTAGTCCAACTTAAGCCTTGCTTCCGAAAACCTTCAAGTTGATCGTGTAGTCAAAAGTGCAATCAGTGTTTTATCCTCGACAACGTCCAAGTGCCATTCCGCAGCCATTCTGCGGCCACCACCCGCAATCTCAATGGTGGAACTCGAGCTCTAATCGAGGGCGGGCAGGCAGCCATGTATCTCAATGCAGAAACAAGGTTTTTGAATGAGTGTTGAGGCTCTGGATCGAGAGCGCTGTTTGCTTGTTCTTGCCCTTTGGGGTGCGCTTACCTTTCATGGAAGAAAATTTTGACTGAGTTTCGAGGCCTCCACTCAATACAAAGTCCTCATAGTGTAAGTATTGGGTATCATCATCAACGCATTGGTGCCTTGTACTTGGACTCCTAGGTACGCGATTGGGCCTCAGATTGACTTGTTGTTCATTGAAATATGCCTGGTTTACACATCCCTCTGTGAATAGTTCCTCGACTACTTTAAGTGGTGCGGCAACGAAAGACTTGGAATTTGATGGTGTCTTCGTTGTTGAAGCCAATTCATCGTTCAGCTGACTGACGCGAACGTTCATGACGCATTCTGTCTCATTAGATTTCGATCATCTCTACGCTCATTTCGAGTTTGAAGCCCTCAAACTGACCTCAGGCTCTTTCCTCACTGCTAACTCGCCGGTCCGCCTTTCCTGGTCGTTGACGCGTCCTGACACGTTCAACACGCAGATTATGAGCTTTACATTATGATGAAGCAAGGGTACGATTTGCTTACACGCTGCCGATGGCCATAACGACGTATTCCCCCTTCCCTTCCACCTCAATCTTGTCCTTTGTCTGCCGTATCTCGCACCCTCATACATATTTATGTCTGTAGTTTTGATCTACAGTAGTTAGTGTGGTCAATTTAAGTATAACGAGGCGGCGTAACCCCGACAAACTTGTCTCCTCACAGAGGCGTAGCAAGTGAGCAAGACCTTGATCCGGAGATCTGCATGGATTAGGCGGAGTACTTGCCACTTCAGGGCAGTTCAAGTGTTTCCTGAGAAAACACCTGTTAGAAACTTGTTGCAT
>JABCKO010000040.1:1449-46460 GCA_018855915.1 Tephrocybe sp. NHM501043
CGTTGCTGCAGTCACCGCGAACTGCACCAGGTCATTAGACTTGAGGGCCTTGACCTCAAAACTAGTGCCTGTAGTGCTGCGCTTCAACACTGACGGCCGAGGCTCTTGGATGGTGGTGCTCGTCATGGAGAAAGATTGATGGAAGTAAGGTGGGCCACATTCCCTGTGTGCGGGAGATAGGGTGAAAGCGAAAGCGAAGGATTCGTGTGGCGATAGCAACTGACCGCGGTGGGAGCGATCATGTTCGTAGTTGCTTCCATGTCCTGATGCTGTCAGGTAGGTCAGGTCGTACATACGAGAACACCGAGGGTAGGCAGCTCCATATCCTGATGCTGCCAAAACATACGTCATAGATGGATGTATTGACATTGATAAACATAATTCGCAGATCGTTGGCAGATGGCGATGATATCAATGAAAATGCTTTGGCGGGGCCGGGGATGACATCACTGTACAAAAGGTTGAAGAATGAAAATCATCAAATCGCACCAAAGTCAGTAACACCTCATCAAAACACTCAAGTTGATAATTCCTCAGATTGGTCGCTTGCATCTGATCGAAGCTGGTAATGGTAAGGTGCCAAACGGTCTCCTCAAGCTTATACAAACACCTCGTATGGGATGAATTGTTCTGAACCAATGCATCCCATCACTGGTCGCAATAGGAAGAAGGCGGCCAAGGGAGACCGCGAAGAGTCGGTAATAATTAGAAAGAACGGGTCGTCAACAATAACGTATGACCTAGTCTTCCGATGAAAAGTTGAGGTTTCAGGTCAGCAGATCCTAAAATCCAGCGTCAAGACACCACATACCTATCCAGAGCTGCGAAATTGCCCCAGTTGTTCGTGGCTACCGTAAGGTCGATATGGAAGGACTAGAAAGGGGGAAACAGCAACGTGCATTGCAATCGGGCTGAGAGAATGAATAAAGAGTGGATGACTTGATGACTGAACGTGTTGAGGGGTATCATCACGCTAAAATGGCTACTTCATCACAAGGTGCAACACAAAGACCCATTTATCCCTGGCAGCCTGCAATCCTCTCGAGCCCCAAGTAAAATCTACGTCTCTCTGCCCGTATTTCCACGGCATATGATCTGTACAGAATAAATGTGAACAATCAAAGAAGGTTGAACCTACTGGACTAGAGACGTACTTCCATGCAACACATAGCCCTCGCCCTCGATGACTAGGCATTCTGGTAGCGGCGAGGTAATATGCGCCAGGAGTATACTCTCAATCGCTGACTCCATCCGCCATAAAGGGTTGAAAACCAAGAAAAGCTCAGAACAAGAAAGCTTAGCGCACAGTGATATCTCTTTCAGCACGATAAAACGCATAGATGCATCTTTTCGATAGTTTCCTATCGAGCCTCAGTTCACTACTAAGGATAGCATGCATCATAAGTATACCTGGTCTTGACTGTCACTTGAACGACTTGTGCGTTGGTGTATGGATGTTCGCTTGTTGCGTCGGGATATTGAGGAGGAAAGAAGATGAGCGCAGGTTTGTTCAAACGGAGTGAGTACGATGGTGCCATGATGGGGGTTGAGAGAGAGAGTTAGGAAAGCACAGCGAAAGAAGCACAGGGCCTGTCATGGTGAAATTCTGCGTCAATCGAATATCATCACGACTCCAACCAGTTGTAAACGTTCAACGACGAGAGGATTAGAAAGCGAATAAAAGGACTTAGTTATCCTTTACGAGCACACCAGTTACCGGAACGATCATGCATTGCGAAACAGATATACATCATAGTACTTACAGTAGATACCAAGGGAGGAAAAAGAAATAAATGCTCAAACGAGTGAGCGGTTGGAAAAATTTGTCACAGCAGACAAAGAGTAGTCTGAATCGAGTTTCATCCCGAAGGATACGAGCTGCGAAGTGAACTAAAAGACGGCGCTCGCACTCGCCCCCGGCATCGCCCGACTCTCCGTGCATGGTAACCTTGGACTGTGCGCGACCTGTGGAATCAAACTCTCGGGCTGAAAGGTGGGAACAGTGGGATTGGTGCATCCCACGTAAGTCCTGTAGGCCCGGACGAAAGCGTGAAGGGAGCACATGCCTGAAAAGGCCAGTACGTGAAGTAGCGATGCATGCCTAGATCGTATAGGACAAATGCGAACGAAACGACAATAGGTCATAAACCACATTGCGTGGGCTGTATAACTGTAACAGTATACGATTCGTCGGACTGACGCGGTGCTCGCAAGGAGTCACCGGCTCCACATGCATGCGTTGCATTGCAAGCAATATGGCGCGGTACGGCGCGGTGTGGCACGATACCATTCCAGAAGCGTTAAAGCTTCCTGTCATCGATGTACGATGTAGCACGTCCACACAAATCCAAGGTTGTCGATGCAGAATATACCTGCGACCATCGACGGGGCATGTTCACCCCATCTGCCTTCAATAGGCTTTATGGCCCGGGCGTGTAATGTAAACACGCGTCCATGCCGTGAGAGGCTGAATGGCGACACCAGAAAGCAAGCATCAAAAGAGCCGCCCGATTCTCGCAGCGGCTTTCAAACCATACAACGTGAAGATCCTCCTTCGGCCCGAGAGCCAAAATCTTAAGATATGACACAAAGACGGTGAATTTCTGGTTCGCTGCTCAGCGAACTACCGCTGGGTCCCGCTAGAACCGATCAAGGAGAATTAAAATGCTCAGACCTTGGCCCGTTCGCGAGTAAGGGCAGAGCCCTGTGCGTGGCGAACATCGCAGCTTTGAGTCTGCTGTGGTGTATGAGGAAGAGAGGGTGGGAACAAAAAAAAAAAGCGCTATCATGTGAGGCGCACGTGCTTTCAGCCAAGGTCCGAAGCCCGATCAACTGGTTGGTGAATATGGAAAATTTGGGTCGTAGGTAGCGATACATCATACGAGGCTGCTGATATGAATCGTGAAGTGAAATTGCTGCTAGTAATTTTTTAAAAAAACAGGTGATAGTAGGTAGAATGAAAGATGAATGAAATGCACAATTAAATTTCGAGGAAGGGGAAAAAAAGTCCAAACGAGCCTGTACAGGGTACCTGATATGCATGATATGTGGAATCGTGGAGGGTGGGACGGATGGAGGTGTGTGGAAGTGTGGGTGCATCGGAGCATGCCTGCGGTTTACAAGGCAGAGGGGTGGTAAAGGTGTAAGCCTATAATGCGTGCAATTGTGCATGCATAAGCAATTGCCATAAATAGGTATGCGCTCCACCTCTAGGATAGTCGGTCCCAGGATTGCAACGCCCTACGATAAAGGCTCAGATGCTATGTACGCAGCTTGCTTCCGGCAAACAAGCCCTTAGGGCATGGTATGCCAGGAGTAGATGTAAGTGTCGATGCAGAATACTAACACCTGTAACCGAAATCAAAGGACGAGAGCCCCACGCACAAAGAACGTGCGAGGAGAACAAGCAAAGTCAAAAGCCACCCTGACCCAATCCTTGCAGCAAATTTCAAACCAGACTCCATGGCGGTCCTAGCCCCAAACCAAAATATTGAGACATGGAACGATGTTGCGCTAGAACCAGTTAGGAACGATCACAAAGGACTACTAGAATCCTCATATCACAGACTTAGACTCGTTCTGAAACTGTCGAAGTTTTGAGTCGCGGGCCGAAGCCCGACGGAATCCATTCCGCAAATACATATTTTTTTTGGAGCCCCTGACGCGATCGCGACACTCCACGGGGATGTGGTTTCTCGGAAAAACAGATAACATGCTCTTATCAATCCATCTCCTCGACTATAAAATCCCTGGCACTAGACGCAACCTCTTTCTTTCCATCTACCACAAACTCCACAAAAATGCCTGCTTCCACCTCTGTTAAGCTCAACACCGGCGCTGAGATGCCCACCGTCGGCCTCGGTGAGCATCAATCTTTTACTTCTATCAACTCATCTCATCTCATCTAATCTTAGGTACCTGGAAGTCCGCTCCTGGTGCTGTCGAGGGCGCCGTCGAGTTCGCTCTCAAGAACGGCTACAAAAGCATTGACACCGCCGCTGCCTACCAGAACGAGACCGAGGTCGGTCTCGGTATCAAGAACTCCGGCGTCGCCCGCGAGTCCTTCTTCCTCACTACCAAGCTCGACAACCCCGACCACCTCAACGCCGAGGCTGCTCTTGAGAAGTCACTCAAGAACCTTGGCACTAACTACCTCGACCTCTGGCTCATGCACTGGCCCGCCCCCATGACTGCTGGATCCGTCGATCCCGTCAAGACGGTACGTTAACACTACCTTCTCGCAAATCTTGATCCGACAGTTGATCAACTTCTTTTCTTTTTTAGATTGACTGGCTCGACACCTGGAAGTCTATGACCAAGCTCTACAAGGAGCACCCTGAGAAGCTCCGCGCCATCGGTGTTTCCAACTTCTCCGTCAAGTTCCTCGAACGCCTCCTCGCTGAGCCCGGCGTCCTCGTTCCCGCCGTCAACCAGATCGAGCTCCACCCGTACGTTCTTAGATCGCTGGGCTACCTTGCACATCTTTGCTTACTTTACGATTCTTCTAGCTCTTGCCCCCAGCAGGACGTCGTCGACTTCTGCGTGTCCAAGGGCATTACCGTCACCGCCTACTCTCCCCTCGGGTCTGACAACTCCCCTCTCCTCAAGAACGAGATCGTCAACAGGCTCGCAACGAAGTACAACGTCCAGCCCGCCAACGTCCTTGTTTCCCTCCAGGCTAACCGCCCCGGTGTTACCGTCCTCCCCAAGTCGGTCACCAACTCCCGCATCGCCAGTACGTCTTTATCTTTGATACGTGGTTGGTTCATGGTTTCTGATCCGTTTTTTGCAGACAACTCCATCATCATCGACCTCACTCAGGAGGAGATTGACGAGCTCCAGAGCATCGACAAGACCCACCACTTCCGTGCCTGCCACCCCTCCTGGACCGGCTGGGGCTCCCTCGGCTTCCCCGACTGCCTCGACGCTGACAAGGAGTAAATGGTAGACTTCCCAAAAAATCATAATTTTCTTGATGTGTATTATATGGCGCAATGTTTATTCGTAGTTTTATTAAACGGAATTTGCCCGCATTCCCCGTCTTGATGTGACCCTTCGACTTGCATTTCCTGAGTGTTTATATTCGGAATAGTACTCTTTCTTAGCCCTTAGCCCTTTTCTGGAGGTTCCTCAACCCGGACGAAGCTCAGCTGGAAAAAATACGATCCGTCGGAGCATGATGCCGAAGCATTTAAGCACTGTCCAAGCGATCCGAGCCGTAGTGACGCACCCTCAAATCTGATATTGATTGGGCCTGGTGCCCTGTCCTACCAAAGAAGAGTACGGCAGGTATGGCGTGTAGCTTGGTGCAACCGCCGTGTAGCATGCGGAGATTGAGCTTATTTCAAGCAGGGCAGGGAGGTACAGTATCATTTCGGCCCGTGAAGTTTGTATACAATATAGGTATGTACTAGGGAATAGAATATTCTTTTTCAAAAAAGAGAAAAGAGGGTCATTAGCTCGCCGGAAAAACATTCGGCGGGCGCATAATGCCAGCACCTTACGCAACGATGCTTCAAAAGCCCATTCTCATGGAGTTGCGACGTTTCGCCACAACCATCTCCCCGATAGAGATTCGGTGATCGGTTTCGCTTCCGATTGGAGGATTCCGCATGGGCCCCGATGACTTCTATCCCCAGTTCCCTACAGTTCCCTACCCTTCCGAGCCTCTACACTTTTGCAGGGTCGGGGATGGGAAAATCGATCGCTCTCTATATTGAAATTCCCCACAACGTCAATGATATGTGCAAGGGTGGAAAACTTTTTATCGACACCCCTACAGCTCCCTACAGGTACACACACGGATCATCTGCAAGATCGTTCGGAAACTGTATTGCCGTCCTTCCGTCCGTACTTTTTTCCAGCTCACACAGTTTCCCAATGTTTGGAGCAAAGTAAATCTTTTTCTTTATTGATGACGATATGTAGTCTTATAAGAAGGGTATGCTAATTTTCCTTTGATTAACGATTTCCCTTCTCCCATTTCGTGCTATGAGCGATAATGACGGAGATGGGCTAACTCCAACATCGCCTTGTTTGTAAATCGTCGTATCTTACATGCGTGTGAGGCTGAGCGCGATGATGTAGGTATAGGCTCGTCTCGGTATTGGATGTAATCTGGTCCGACAGCAGGTGCCCAATTGAGTCCATCATCAGTTTATTCAACAATGGTCCGGGAAACGCAATGCCAGTTGAGTGGAGAAGCACATGTTCATGGTTGTATTGTATTGGAAGCGAAACGGCACTCTCAGCAAATTGTCGCTTGCCATGCCAGCAGGTGCTGACGCCTGAACCCTAAATGACGAAGTTCAGCCGCTGAGGGTCATCCCGTCCAGCGACAAACGTCATATGTGTGTGTCGTATATAGAAAGAGGAAAATCTGGAGTCGTGCGGAGCGCGTGCGGTTTAGTTTGAAGTGGATATGAGGCGAGATAGTTTTACGCCGCCGCCGCTCATCCTTTTCTGAAGTCTTTCACAAATACGTTGAAGCTATCGACGAGAAGTTCCACCTACCTATAGACAAGGTGACTCGAAAAATGTGTAGCTTATCCTTCAAAAACGGGACTTGTTCTGATTTATTCTCTGGTCATATTATATCTAGATCACCGTGCTCTGTATGCTCCTGAATACGAACTTTCCTGACACCAGGTCCTCTTTTTCCGCTTTCCTCGCGGAAAGTGGCCTAGATACCACATACGCGCCCCATGTTATCGTAATTAAAACAGGCAGGCGCTTTTTTGATCCTCCACAGACACAGAGACGGAGGCCTTTCGTTACGAACTTTGTATGATTCCAATTTTTCTATAGTTTGTGCAATAGTCGCTACATTAACTATCCATTTAAGCGATGGTAGTGGGCATGCTGCTGCTAGTAGAGGTGCTGGCGGTGGCATGCGCGCTGGTTATGGCAGTGACAGTTGTGCTCGTGGTAGAGACGGGGGCATCAAGAACGGCCTTGATAATTCCGGCCTGGACAGCGCCCCCAGCAACTGGACGAGAGAGTTTATTCTCTCCAGCCTTCACAATGAAGTTAGCGATTTGCAAAGAATCTAGGTTGGAGTAGGCTGTCCATGTATGAATTCAGCATAAATGTCCTCCTATTCGCCAAAGTATCAAACGCACTGGTGTTTTTCATTCCGTAGAACGTGGCGTTCAAGGTCTTAGAATCGATGGTGAGAGTGAAGAATCCGCGGTAAGAGCCTTCGCTCCACTGAAGCTCGGGGTTGGCACCAACGTAAACTTTGGAGGTGACATCGGCATCAGCAGGGCTGATATTTGCACCGAACGAAGAGGTGGAAGTGACTGCAGTTCCGCCAAATTCAACACCAATGGCGCCTTGGCCAGAGAGTGCGTCATATCTAAGTGCAACAGATCAGTATACAATAAGATCCTTGAGGTATTGTACTCGCGAAGTATCGTTGGGTCCTAAAATAAATAAATATGAGCGAGAGTCATGATCAGAAAGGAAAAAGAACGTACGAGCAAGATCAGAGACCCAGTTCGCGTGACTGTCCCCTGCCAAGATGACGGTGTTTGAGATCTTGTTGTTGTAGAGGTGGTCGAAAATACGAGCACGATTGGTGCGGTAACCATCCCAAGCATCCTATTGACAACTCAGGGTTCAAGAGGAGCCAGGAATGTTTCCAAATGCTCGCCATACCAAGCTCACTGAAGGCGACATCGTTATCAAGCATGATCGAGAAGGACTGCATGTAGGAAAGTGTACGTACGTGATCCTTTCTTGTTGATCTGGCTGAAAACAATCTGTTGTCTGCACATACGCATCACTTGTTAGTGATTGATATTCAATATCGAGAGCATATGGACAAACCCAACAATACGCCAGACAGCATTCCTCTTTTTAGAAGCCGAAAGTGTGTCGTAGAACCCTTTTGAGATTGGTCGTCAGATGTTTTCGGTGAGTTTGAACTAGTTCGACGTACATTGTTCTTGCTTTGCTCCCATAGTAGAACGATCATCATCATCCCTGAGTTGTTCAACGTCTTGGAACATATGTAAGAGTTGGGCGTCACTAGAGAATGAAGGGGAGCTCACAGGCTAGAAATAATCAGGTGCAGTTCTCGACAATAATATAAAGAAGCGTACCTTTATTATAGGTGAGCTATGATCGAAAGAAGCGTTACTAACGTAGCCACAACATAAGAACGAAAACTCACGTCGGTGATATCCCGGTCATATTGACCTAGTTATTTGAGCTGTTCTTTGAGCACAGTGCAAGATCAGAACAGATATATGCATACGAGTGTCAAGCATAGTGAGATCTATGAGTTTCCCGACCTGGAAGTTCCTCCAAATGCGGAGCTTGTCATCGGGACTGACCTGGCGGATGGGCATCCACTCGTGATAAGCTCGGATAGCAGCCAGCTTACGGTCGGTGAAACATGCACCGGAAGGCGAGAACTTGCATCCAGCGGTGGTGTCATTGGAGTTACTAGTACCGGCCTTCCAAGCGTTGTTGGCGACCTTGGCCAGTCAATCAATATTGAACATCAAAAGTAATTCGAAGATGATGTACCTCGTGATCGTCCTGGCGTAATGGATAGTAAATAAAACTGTCAGAAAGACAATATTTCTAAGCTGGGCAACGGTCCTACCCTGTGTGAAATGCAATAAGACACTGCGCTATATTACGATGAGAGAATTAACACACCAAACAGTAATCCAGGGTGTATTCTGATGAGCAACAACCAGATGGGGATCAGTCCTATACTGGTTCAAACGCAGGCGATAGTCTGCGATAGTGGCTGTCTCACGACCCAAGACAGCACGGCCATATTTTGCTCTTTTCATCAACACGGATAAGCCTCAAATATCATGGCTGGGGGGGAGAGCTCACTGACCCACTGCCAGTGGACTCATAGATCTGACGCTCAAATCAGCATAGGATTGAAGGGGATAAAAGGGTGGCATACATAGTCACCCAGATGAATGAAGACGTCGGCTGAGGTATTATGGGCTGCAACCCCGTAAGCGTTGAACCAGCCTAAGATAATCAGCTAGAACCTGTTTTGATGCAGAGAAATTGAAAATCTCACCAGCCTGATATTGCGAGCACGAAAAGACAGCGAAAGTTAAAGGGTTTCCATTGTTCACATGGTTGGCAGGAGCTGTCAGATGTATGAGGACGAACCATCTAGCAATCTATAATTCCATACGGACTTACTGTTAGGATTAGCAAGAGTTCTCGTCGAACCAATGGGAGAATTTGACTGAGGATTTGTGCAATCAGAGAACTGATAGTAATACTTGGTGTCAGGCCTCAATCCAGTGGATTCGACTTTGAGGGTCCAGTCAACATCGTAGCTCGTGAACGCAGAGCCGGAGTCGACTATTTTGCCCGACAAGTCAGAGTTAGTGTAAACCTTGTAGGTCACACAAATGGGAACGCTTTGGTCGGGGAGCGTGGTGGAGCCAGCAGGAGAGATAGCTTGTGCACGGGTCCATAGAAGCACGGAGGTATCAAGAGGGTCACCCTGGATAATTGTAGCTTAGATCGAAGTAACCAAATAGTCTCTCGTCTTACACTGGCAACTGGATGACGTATTTGTATTAGTTATAAGGATATTTGATTGCATGGGTTAGACATACCACTGTGTGTGAAGTTCACGCCTCCACTCCAAACGTACTTGGTCTGCAGGCGTTGTAGATCAAGTTGTCAAGGAAGAATACTATAGGTAGGAAATTTCGCTGACGTTTCCAAATTCACCGCCATAGAAAGTAGCGTAATGCTCATCCTTGAAGGGTGAAGCGCCCGCAACTTGCCTGCGAGAGAACGCACCATCTTCGAAACGTTTTTGAATACTCTCAGTGTTATGCGAAAGCTATTCGTATGGTTGAGCGAATGGCTTATAATTAACGAGAAAGGTGGACTTGCGTAAGGCTGGTCTTCGAATGGAGAGTGATATGCCAAGTTCCGGTCTAGAAGCTGAGTGGCTTGAGCACCAGCCACGAAAAGAAAGGCAAGTGCGGGCAGCATGGCGTTCTGCGATACTTTTTGGGGAGGTTGGCATCGAAGACACGACCTTTATAGCCATTGTCACACTGGTATCATGGCTGGCACGTTTGAGATCCTTGGCAACTTCTGCAACCTGTGTGTGTATTGCCCCTGGCGCAGAAGAAACACGACCTGGTGGTACTGACATAACGAACGTTCGCCTTACGTAGATCTGTGGGTAGGAGGAGAAGGCATCAATCGAGCAATATTGGCTGCTGATTCAGGAGACATGGCGAAGAAAGCTTGGCACAACATTTGAGTTTCGTTGGATTTGATGGTCATACCACAACTTTCGGGCCAGCCTGCTGAAATCTTAGGAGACCAACGGAGCCCAAATGTCGAAGAAGCCTATAAGCCTCCACACGGATACAAGCTCGATGAAGGTCTGCCGTTAAGGGGAGGTTCGTGTGCGAAGTTATGTACATAAATTGGAAGGCATGTGATTGGGATGCGCGTCACAGTCAGTTGAGAATCTGAGAATCTGATCGAGTTTCGAGTGTCTTGGCGTCAACATAGCACGGGATGCACATGCACATCCCATGTCAAGAGAACGGGACTCGGGTGTCGAGACGGCGCGTCGTCAGGCCTTGTTGATTTGGGACTGGTAGTAAGAATTTCCGTGCAGGGCTCACGCGACAACACACGTTCAACGCTTTCCCTCCATGACTGACGCCCTTGCAAGTTCTCATTCCTGCATTAAATGGTGCTGGTATCGACCCAGCTTTACTCTCCCTGTGCCCATTGTCATTGGAGCGAGTAGATGAGATGGGAATTCTCTACTTGAGCATGGGTAGTCTCTCCATAGTATTAGGGGGGAGTGATGATGGCGCAATGGAACTCTTTTATATGTTTTCATATAACTAACTACTTACATCCGTAAACCTTTCTGTTTTTCCACAAGCAAGGATAGTGGTAAGAGTTTTGTTGATAAGGCACATGGAGCACTGGGATGGTCTTGTGGTAGTTACAGCAGTCATATTTCAAGCTGTGGTATTGTCAAGAGCAGCCTTGATAATTCCAGCCTGGACGGTGCCACCAGCGACTGGGCAAGAGAGCATATTCTCTCTGGCTTTGGCCTCAAAGTCTGTGATTTGTAAAAAGTCAAGGTTGGCATACACTACACGCTAATCAATGATATGCAAGTCAGATCCACTGCATAAAGTGATGCACTAGTATTTTTCATTCTGTAGAAAGTAACATCAGAGTCTTGGAATCGATGGTGAGTGTAAAGAATTCATGATACAAACCTTTGCTCCACTGGAGTTCAGGGTTGGCAGCAACATAGATCTTTGAGATGCATATCAGCATCAGCAGAACTGATGCCTGTGCTAAATGCAGAAGTGGAGCTGACTGCTGTTCCACTGAACTCAATGCCAATTGCACCCTTCCCAGTGAGAGTGTTGTATCTGATGTGGGAGAGGATATCAAAACAGAAGGAATATATATAATTCCAACTGTTTAGCTCATGAAATATCATTTGGATCTGGGGCAGAGATAAGTGATTGCAATTCCTAAAATTCAGAGACTCAGTTGGTGTGGCTGTCACTGGCCAGAATGATGTTATTTGAGATCTTATTGTTGTACAAATGGTCCAGAATGTGAATATGGCTGGCATGGTAACTGTCCCAAGCATCTTATCAACAAATCAACATCTGTGAAATGGTAGGCAAGAGCTTTACCAATGGTAGCTTCAGTTTGCATTTCTTAATGTTTGTTAGCAGTGGTAAACAAGTAAGTAGATCTAAGCAGGACAATCAATTCAGACTAACCTTTTGAAGTTGAACTTCAGAGTTTCAGGTAGTTAGTTGTTGTTAGGATCAACAGAACTATCCTGATTTGATTTTGAGAAATAATAATAATGTATTTTCTATTAGTATGACAAGATTGCATGTAAAACCTCCTTTGACAAATATTGATTGATGTAAAAAGTATTTCCTTCCAAGGAATTATCACATGTAAGAGCCTCATTGCAATACCTCCCATGTTTTGGGACCAACTCAATGATTTCAATGATGGAGTCTAGTGGCATGATATCACCCATTCTGGACCCATTTGCTCAAAGGTGTCAATGGACAAGAAACATCTTAATATCTTGGGCTGGAACATGGACCAGATTGTTGTTCTTGTTGAGAGCAGTATGTTCAGATGAAAACTTGAAGAATTCCACATAGATTAGGACCAGACCTTGATTCTTCTCTATGGGAAGAAAGAAGAGGCACACTTGAGCTACTTGACATCCTGAAGTAACCATATTGAGAGGAGAGAACATTGTAGTTGGAAAAACTCATACCTCCTTGAACACAGAAAGTTTGTTCCCCATTGTTGTCAGCTAGGAGGACTGTATTGCAATGACCATATGGATGGTCTTTCAAAGGTGGTAGTGCCTGTGCTGTGTGATGGGGAAATATGATGCAAAAGTCCTGGAGTGAACATTGTTGGATGTGAAAGTTGTGCCACATGGAAACCGATGAGAAGGGTAGTGGGCAGCCTGGAGAGCACTTCCTCTGACCTTTCCTCTGAGCATACAAATACTGATTGACTGTCCCTAGAGCAGAGTGAAGATCAGCAAGTCTATACAGAGCAGCAGTGTTGTCAATCAAAGCTTGATGATGAGGTCAGATGTTCAAGGAGATAGCTGTCATCTCATTATCAGAAACAAAATTCTGCTTCTTGTGGAATAGAGTCTTCTGATGATGGCAATTGCTGATGCGTTGTTCACCTGGCATTATGTGAGAGAGCTATGCTTGCTTGGGGTAATGGTTGGCCATCATAGTGCCTCCCAATTGATCTTGTTGATGAGACTTGTACCAAGGCATTTGAGGGCAATGTATAGACCAAAAATGTCCATCTTTACATGTTCCATGTAACAAGCACATTGCTCATGGAAATTGTGGTAATTCAACATTTGGTAAGGTGTTTTGATGTATGTGATATGACATTGTTTGGTTATATCAGCTGTCCACTGGTATAGGGCACCAAGTACCATGGCACTCTGTCCAATGATGTGAAGCATCTCCAGATTTGGTATCTTAAAATGATTGATAACACCTTTCTTCCCAATCCTTCCTCCAGCACAGATGATTGCATCTTTGTAGAGGTGGAACTCAGAAAGGGCATCCTGAAGAGCAGAAACAGTCTCATCATAGAAGACTAAGCTCTGTGCTGTAAAAATAAAATCAAGGATGGCGTGGAATGCACACATAACATCAGAAGGTACACCACCATTGACAGCAGCAATAAACACTTTCTCTAGCTCTCAATGCTCCCAGCCAGTGACCTGTTTAAGTTTTGAAACACCATTTGCCCAATGTCACACTCCAACATGGGGTTGCAGGACTTTCAGTTGAGTATTGAGCTCTGGGCCTGTCATGATGTTGATTGCCCATTTTACAAGGTGGTCCCAGAAAAACTTGTGTAAACCATGGAGTAGATTGTGCATGAGAAATATGGAGGGACACACCAAGCCCCAGTCTTTCCAGAGTGGGTCAACAATGCTGCTAAGCCCAAGGGTCTGACAGATGTACCAAAATGGTTTAAGAGTATGCTTAGAGTTAGTGTTGGGGTATGAGTCAATCTGGCCAGTGAGAGATAGGGGCGAGGGTGACAGTACAAGTTCAAGCAGGATACATTGTAAGATCACTAAACTGCAAAGAATTAGCTGTTATCACAGGAGATTAATTTCCTGATACATACATAATGAGCTATTGTTTGGGATAGTCAGCAATCCAGACAATGAGAGGAGTATGGACACAGCATTGGTGGCCTTCATAATCTGACATCCATTCACCATGGTGTTTAGCAGAATCTTTGCCATGATGAGGTGAAATAATCATGCTTTGAGGATGGATTATTCATGATCAGTAACATTGCTGAACTTGACAATTGGAAGATAGGCGATAAGTGCAAAGGCACATAAGGTAGCCTTCATTTGCATGCCAGCATCAATATTTGCTATTGAGAGAAGAACTGGATACATCTAATAGTTTCCCAATCTTATTGTGAGGGGAGTCTTGTCCAATGCAAGAATAATCCCAGCAAGTGAGTAACTGAATGGGAGGGTATCCTAAATCAACTGTTACAACAAGTTGAACAATGCATATGAGGTGCATACTTGATATATCCAGACAAAGTTACCAGACATGAACTCAGTATACATCCAATCCTGTAAGGACTTCAATGCATAGAGTCAGTAGGGGGTAGTTTCTAGGCAGCCAGCAAAGATGGGGTTGGAGTAGAGTTGCTTGACAACTTTGAGAGGGTGATGCAAGGCAGTATATACATATAATAGTCGCAGAAAGGTGTCAATCTATTGCTGCATCAATGCCAAATTGTTCATCCATTGAACAAGCTCCCATTCTTGTTGATTAGCAAATGGATAGTGAGGGTTTCTCTGTGTGTGGCAAGGAAAGAATGGGTCCTCATTGAGCTTTTGAAGAAGATTGAAACCCAGATTATGATGGAAGCTAAAACACTTTGGATGATAAATCTTATGAAGAGTAGAAGTAAGTGATAGGTCACAAGGGATGGAAGATGTATCTGCAGGTGGTCCTTGAGGATGGCATGGCAATGGTGGAAGATTGACTTCTGTGCTATAAAATTCAGAACTAGAATATCCAGCTTTTTCTCTGTTACCAAAATTATCTGGGGACTCTGTGATACAGCTTGAGTATGCTGTTGACACCAGACTTGTAACATACCCCCAATGACCCATGAGCTATCATCATCAGATTTGTTGTCATCAAGTTCATTGTTGTTGGATGGAGATTCTACTAGAATTCCCTCATAAAGCATACCACAGTTGTAGTTAGGATTGTCAAGGTGGTCAAGGATCTTTGACTCAAAAGGGAACTTGAGAGTACAGTTAAGATTGGGGCAGAGAAGCAATATGTTGGTCTACCAGACAGAAATGTAGTACTTGCTATTTATGCCAACTGTGATACTTGGCAAAGGAGAAACAGTGGTTTTTTGTTAGAGGATAGATATATTCTGTAAGCTTATGAGCTTGTCAGATGATTCAAGGTTTAAAGAAGAAGGATCAAAAAGATAGAAGGGATCCAGCAAGAGAGCAGATACAAGATGACAGAACTTGAAGAGGTGAGAAATTCCAAGTCCATTCTGAATTCTGCTCTGACAATTCAACAAACAACATCTCCACCCTTTCTCCCAACTGTCTCCCATTGTTATCAACATGTCTATAGTTCAGTCAGAGTGTCTCCCCTTACAATTCCCTCCTCTTGATCCCATTATACTTTCTCTTCTGTGCTCACATTCCAGTCTTGCTCTTTAGATATCACACTCCCTTAATCAAATCCATTCCAAGCCATAGACAGCTCATCACACAAAGCTCCAGAAAACTCAAGTTAGATTCAAGCTCTGTATCTGTTATGATCTTCTTACATGCTACATAGTACCTTGCTACCTATGAGTGGCATCATTTGCACAGTAGGCATCAAATTATCCAGCTTGCTTATGCAACAAGAGATATGGTCAAGTTGAAGTGTGACTTAGCCAAGTAATGAGTCAAAGAAGCCAAGCTCCCACTGGAGGTTCTTTGCCAGAACCAAAACAATTTGGATGCCAGATTGATGGAAGCAAACAGTCAGCTAGATAATGTGATTTCATGGGAGAAAGAGTCTCCATCTGATAGAAGTCATCTGAGCAATAATGATAGTGAGGATGATAAAAGTACAGGTCTGAAGCAGCTTATCTTTTCAATCATACATTGATATTTTTGCAGCTGAATTTTACTGCTCCTTGACCCACAAACCTGGCTAACCCTTGATAAACCTGGACAAGCTGGATGATTGGCACTAGTGCCAACAACAGGGGAGAGAGGCCAGGCAATTGCAAGTCAATATATTTGTTTTGTTCATTTCTATTTTTGTAATCAATCATATCCTTATGCATGATCAATAGCATCATGGCAAGAAAACATGAGGTGCTCCACCTCATCTAACTAACACAGCTGTTTGAGCACCTCCTTCCCATGCAATCCCACCATCACATCAGCTCACTCAGGTAGATATGCTGTTGACTCACAAAATTTTCCATGACTAACCAATTGATCAGCTAATGCTACCTGTCCTTGACTGACTTCAAGACAGTACTGAGGATGAAGGTGATGAAGACACCAAAGGTGATGTCAATGAAGGTGAACCCTACACCTTTGATGATGACAAAACATTGCGAGCTCCACCCAGTCTGGCCATGTTGAGTAGCCTGAGTAATGATGTGTTTCTTGCTCAATAACTTTGTACTGATCAATCACAATGTACAGGCTTATATGATACTCCTGCTCCTGCCCCTCCTGTAATCCTATTGCAATTACAATTACTATGGGATGATTCAGGTGTGTGCCAACAGGCTCATCTTTGTGGGGGACAATAAATTCATAGTATTTCAGATCTATATGCACCATCAGACAGCTTACATCAAATGTATGAATTGTTCCTTGACATACTCAACAACTTAGGTCCACTTCCTCTCAATCCTGCACCAGTTCCTCAGCCATCTTCATCAGTCCAGTTGGCCCAGGACCACTCATTTTCTGCAGCTCAAGTTCAAAGTTCTCTATCAGTCCAAGTACCTTCACCTGCCTAACCACCTTACAGATCTAGCTTCACCTCTGATGCAAATGCAATCTCTCAGTCTCAGTAGGCATTCAATCCTCTCCCACCAAACTCATCTATCAAGAGGCAGAATGCCTTGATATATGGAGGACTTGTTGTACATGATTCTAAGTAATTTAATATCTCTTCTGTCCATAAGTACTGACTCTTTTTACTAGTTCCAAGGTCCTCCAATTGATACACTTGATCAACATCAGCAGCAATGGGGATGAGTACAACCACC
Source organism: Tephrocybe sp. NHM501043 (assembly GCA_018855915.1). NCBI lineage: Eukaryota > Fungi > Basidiomycota > Agaricomycetes > Agaricales > Lyophyllaceae > Tephrocybe > Tephrocybe sp. NHM501043. Next base: position 18,316 of record JABCKO010000040.1, read on the forward strand.
TGATCCTGCTGTATTATCTGTTTATTCATACTCTGGACTGCTGTCTTCATGTTCATCTTCCTTTTCTTTGTGGTCTTACTCTTCATTGCAGGCTTTGACTTTATCAGCTTTGTCAACTGGAATTACATCAACAGCATCTGATTGGATATTAGGATTAATTGCAACTTTGGAGACAGATTCAAACAATGGTCCTCATCATACCATTGTCTTCTGCAGGCATTGTCAACAGGCTAGTAGTGCCTCTCAGAATGTGGAATTTCTTACACCCAGCAAGTATCTTATCATCTGCACATCTCATTGCATACTTCTTGAAAAATTCTTTACTATTGATGCCTTCCCATCCCAACCAACAATCACCCAGTAGACCAACAATGCATACTAAGACACATTACTATCAGCCCAAACCTCTATTAGTGAGAAATACCTCATCAATATGTTCATTGAACTCACAAATTGTCTAAATAACATCTCCATAGCACCTTTATTACCAACAAGTGTATCTCAGCAATCCATTTGTCAATTAACAGTCCCAACTTTACATATGCTAACAAAACCACTTTTGTGCAGATCTGAGCATGTATCAGTGTCACCTGCAACCAACTCAAACAAATTTGTGACAAAAAAGTACTGTGGTTGTATGGTCTCTTTCTTCAATCTGGCATCACAGATGAGGTGCAGAGAATTGCCTATTAAGGCATGGCATGAGTCTACTCATGAGTGATTTGGATCCATGCTCACAGGTATCCTGGCATCTGTAACTCATACTTGGATCCATTATGATATCCCACAGATGAGTTAGATCTGTGAGTATGAAACTCACAAGCCAACAAGTACACTTAAGTGCCTGTTGGCCAATGGGTTATCCAGATACCCATGGGTATACTCATGAGTATATAGCCAAACAAGCATCAGAAACTGTAAGAATACATACAGTAGATAGTTCATAATACTATTGGTTCATCATGACTATTTCCCTTTGAAACATGAGTGCAACTACTCTTCTCTGAGAACATATCAACTATTTTATCATGTAGAATCAACCCAGGAACATCATGCCATAAACCCAGTACAGTCAATGCATGTGTGGACTTATTGGATAAAGAATGATGGAGCTTTGAGACTGTTTGACCACCCTGCAAGAAAGCATGCTCAACATCTGTTGAAGTTGCTAGAAACAATTGAGTAAGAATATGAAGGTATCAATAAGAGAGGATGACACACCAGGAATAGAAAGGTAATCAAGAGCCATACAAGCCATTGGATGCTGTGCAGCTGCTTGTCCTGTCCACCACTTAATTGGGTCAGCACTTGTAACAATTGGGATATTATTGATCCAATCTTCTAGTGGGTCAATAGCTGAAAGTATTTCTTCATCAAAGTCAAACAAATAAGCTGACACACTGGTAAATGCATCTTGTTGTCATGGTCAATTGAAGAAGGAAAGAAAAGAAAGAAGTACACACTTCAGCACTGCTATATGGCATTATAGGAACTGCAGTTATAGATGTCATAGGTTTGTATTCCTTCCAAGCCTCTCTGACAAGATCCTTTACAGTCTTGATCCACTTGGGGTTCCACTTAGCCTTGATAAAATAGGTAGTCTTGTATTGTGGATGGAGAACTACATGTCAGAAATTAGCATCTTGTCATTGTTGCACAAAATAATAAATGACCTACTCATAGCAATGCAATATACAACAGAGTCATCTGTGAGTGCATAATACTTGTTCATGAGGATCATGCCATGCAGTGCTGCATTACAAACAACAGAATGGAGTGTAGTGTTATCAATGAACATGTCTAATATGCTGAATAGGCAATCAAAGAGTGGGATGACCTTATGAATGAGAGGAATCTTCAAATGTGAGATCTTTGTAGTATACAAGAATGCCTTGGAGTAATGTTAGAAAATGATCATCATCAAAGCATGCAGAAGGAAGCTAACTCACATCAAGGAGAGGGTAACTCTTGCTGAGGATATTCCACTCCACTGGTAAAAGCTGAAAGCAAAGCAGGCAAATACCTGTCCACTTATTATATACCTGCATAATGACAAGGAGCTTGATGGCTTCACAAAGTTTGAGTGCATGAGCAATGAGCTTAGTAGTGCTATTCCATTGTGTTGTGACATCCTTTACCATCTGCAAAATGGGCATCTGACTGCACACACATGACAACTTGAGGCTTTCTTTGATAGTGCTGCTATTTACAATCTTCTTGCCTAAGTTACAAAGCTGTCCAGAACAAGATCAGCCAGTGAAGTGAGAACATGAGGTAAAGTGAGCTACACACCTTTAGAACTGATGTTTGCCCAATGTGAGAGTTTGCTGCAGTCAGTGGGTCAACACAATTGTTAATATCTGCATCTGCTTTGATGGATGCAGCCTCAATGGCTGCTATATCACTTTCTTCTATATCAGGATCAAGCTCAAGCTCAAGTTTGCTATCCTCCATATCCTCAGTGATACTAGTCCCCTTAAGTACTGGCTCACTGTCCTCTTCATCCTTGTCCTCTTCTTGGCTCTCAGTAGCTTTGCCTCACTGATCTGATCCTCATCTGAGTCACTCGTGTCCCCACCTGGGTCCTTGCTTATGTCCTCAGTATTTGTTATGCCAGTCTTCTTTCATTTCACAGTGTTGAATAGTAATAGTATTGCCTAGAGGAGAACATCAATCAGCTATATTCTAAAGAGGCATAATCAAATAATGTACCTTGACAACTAAGTTTAATACATGTGCAAAGCAGCACACATGGCTGCAAGGGCCTTCAAACCCTGGTAAGAGCTATTTAAGCTCTTTAATTATTGTATTATTGTTGGAAGAATTGTCCACTACAAGTGCAAGGATCTGAATTGTATGTGTTGCTGTTAGTGTGGTGTAAAGTATACAGAGATGGAAATAACATACCTTGCCTTGAATTCCATACTCATGTAGGCATTCAGTAATCTGAGCAGCAAAGTATAGCCCCTCATGAGCATTTGAGGCCCTATAGACAATGTGAGATATAGAAATGAAGTAAAGAAATGAATATCTTCCTTACTTGATGAAGTCAAGTATTATAGATGTCATTTGACCATCCTTGATCCAATGGACTGTGGCACCAATGAATGAAATGACCTGAGGCAAAGTCCAGCCATTGACAGCAAGATGGAGCTTCCCTGGGTAAACCTATGATAATAACTCTACTTGTTAGCTATGCTCACATATAGAATGAAAGACTCCTTACTTGAAGAACCTCTGCAACATTACCTCAGCTTATAGCAAATATCTTCTTGATGTCCTTTGAAATTGTTGATGCTGAGGGTGTCTGAACTTTGTTATTGAGATCAAAGAAAATGTCCAGAAGTTCAGGGTCTTGCATGATGGCAAAAGGTCAAAATTGGCAACATATCCACAACAATACCTTCATGCAATGTGTTGGGTAGTTGTAGGTGGAGCCCTGGACATAGGCAACCATGACTCAAGTCTCAGATGAGGAAGCAGGCTCACATGACATGATATGGCACATGAGGTTGCTTATGCTTTTATCTGAACATAGACATGATACCTCAATTGAAGGGTACCTACACCCAAATTAGTAGAGAGAATAGCTAATGGAGAGATAGGTGAGCACACTGTTTGCAAGTGTAACAGTAACAAACATCACTATTGACTTCAACAATAATTCTTAGATCTAGAAAGTGGTTGTATACATCTAACCCCCACTTAAGCTTTTGGGCTGCTACAAGTGGTGTAAATCAGTCAAGGTTAATGCTTATGATATAATGAAAATAGATTACCAAGTACCTCCTCATTTGTTTGGTCTTTTACATTCTAATAGTGGTCAAATCTTTCATGTTTGGTCTCTACATGAGAGGCTTCAGATGTGGCCTTGCTTACCAATTCAGAGAGTTCCTCCAATAGTATATTGCTTGCAATCAAAACAACAGACTGCTGGCATTGAATCTTGCAACTTGTAGAGGGGTGCTTGCATTTTGATGAAGTGCCAGGTGCCATATTAATTGCAGGCTCATACAAAAGTTCTACCTTATAAGGTTCCCCATTTATAGTAGACTTCAATTCAGTCTTCAATTGGTGCAAGTGCAGATCATTAGTGCAAGGAATATCTATGAATTGGCAGTGCATATGCATCAGCAGGTGAGCTTGATTTGAATCTTGATAACATGCAACTTATCTGGCTTATCATTGGTTACAGATTGGCACTGAATCCTGTTAAAAATCTGACTTGTTCAGACCCTATTTCTGCCATTATCAGCATGCAAAACATGTAGAATGGCCTCACATATGAAGGTTATGTTCCATGGCATGTCAGTTGGTGAGAAAACTGGTTCTTGACAACATGTGTGAGTTGATTTACATTGAAAAAAGTAAACAATGCCAGATTTGATAATCTAATCTAATCACCTTTGCATTCACATTTACAACAGTTTGCCCTTTGCCCTTAGCCTACAACCACAAGATCCATGGCCACCTGGTGAGCTATATACAGCACTGAAACCTTCAAGGACACTTATCAACCAATAATGCAGCAGAAAACAGTCATCATTGACATGTGTGGGCCAACAACTCTGAGTAAAATCATGTATTGATAGTCATTCAAATTCCTTAGTGCAGGTCAAGGAAGTGCCATAGATATTGTGGGTCATGACTTGTATCCATGTAGTTTATACAACTAGTACTTTCAATGGTGTGCACATGTAAATAAATTATTTTCATAGGTTTTCATAGTAGATCCATGAGTACCTGGCATGGGTACTTGTGGTGCCCTTTTCCACACCCAGAGCTGTATGGGTCTGTTCCCACAAGTATCAATACTCATGAGTTCTCCCACAAGTATGCTCACAGATACTCATGAGTTTGTGGGACTTGTGCTATGCCTTAAAGCCAATTGAGCATTTCAAAATGGCCTATCACTTATAGGGCTCATGAATAATATAATATGATAGCATTTCTTATCACTCACAGTTTCACTTATATCAATAGGTTAGACTCATCCCCCTGCTACCTAACCTATTCTCCTCATCAAATATATACCTAGAAACACTATTTGCTGTATCATATCTGTATATAGTCTCATAAATCATCTACAGAATGGTTTCTTATCCTCTTTCCTCTGTCTGCCTATCAGCATATTGGATCATCTTCACTAGAAGAAATATAAGGCAATGCACTAATTATACAGTATTACTACCTATCTGATATGCATAGAACATGGTATAATGTATGTAAGGGATGTTGTGTGTAGTCTACATTGTCCTCTTGATTGATGAACTCATAACTACACTCAGGTACATGTGAAAGCAGATATATATCATGTATCATGATATACACACATGTATAAAGGATGATTTTTAAAAAATTACAGAAAAAGACATAGGAATAGTGATATTTGTGAGCTCACTGTTTCTGATGGTAGCAAGCAAGGGTGAGATGATGTCCAAAGCAATGGCAGAAACTTCCAAAGCCTTGTGAACATTGATAACAGCTGTGAATAGTTTGATGGCTGTTGATAGCCTTCATCACACCTATCAACAATCTCAGCACCCTCATACCTTGAAATTTTTGGCTATGGTGCCATATCTGGGCTGATTTAGTAACTATTTTGGCTGTGGTGGCTCAGCTGGCACCATTGTAGTCCTGAGGGGGAACTGTCTCCCAAGTGGAAAGTTCATTAGATTAAACTGTGCCTTGTAGAAAACATTTTAAACACCACTCAGTTATTTCAATGCTGCTGGAATTGCACCTTATGGAAAACATTTTAGACACCACTCAGTTATTTCAATGCCACTGGAATTTAATGCCTAAGGAGATACTTGATACAAGGGTCTTGGCCTGCTCATTGGAAACACCATCACTGCCTCTTACAATGATGTCATTCACATCCTTACCCCTTGGGAGCCACAAATAGTTCTCAGGGCCTTGGAGGACCATGGAATTTGGAAGCAGCCAAAGCAATCATAAAAAACTGACATATCAGCAAGTACATGGATGGCTTAGATCACCTAGGGACACATCAGAAACCTCTGGCCCAAGTATAGTTCTAGGGAAACAGTATGTGTGGAAGCAGAGGCTTGCATTTGACCAATGAGTACATGGGGGTTGCTTTGGAGTTATAAGTCCAGGATGAGGCTGGCTGAGCTGAGTTTGGCTTAGTAATTAGCTGACTTTCTCAGTACAAAAAGTTGGGCACTTAGTCCAGCTGAGGCAGGAAGTAGGATGGGGTCTCAGTATCATGGAGACCTGGGGAAACAAACTCAGATTGATTAGTGTCCAATGAAAATATGTGGGACAAGCTGTTAATGACAGATAACAATTGGGGTTAAGGTTCAGGGAGTGGTGGCTAGTATGAACTCTGAAGGACCAAACTACAGCATGTAACTGGCACACCTGAAAAGGTGTCTGGCCAGAGAACCAACAGGTGTCCATAATTGACACCTGATCATACACAACCATGACATATACTGTAGCATACCATAAACCAAAGCTGTACCTATACACTGGAATCAAATCCATGGCTAAAGCTGCTGGGCCTTCTATCTAGTGACCATTTGGGAAAGGACTTTTAGTGACCAAATTGGGCAGTCTGCTCCAATGGGAAGGATTTCCCATAGTCAACCACCAGAGCTTTCATTTCAATTTGCCTTTATCTCTTTATTTAACAAGTATTTGCTATATAATATGCCTTTCTAGCAGCCTTAATCAGACTGGACCCTCTGCAGGTGGTTCCAGGCCAGATGCAGGGAGAAAAAGAAAGATGTGAGTGATCAAGGTATAAATTCTGAATCTCAGAATAGAGGCAAATTGTGTAGGCTGTGTACTATTCATAGTGTCTGAATCATCTTGAACTGCACTCAGGGGGAAATCAAAGCCATATAACTCTCATGTTGCTATGTCTGCTGATCAAAGCAATCTCTGGCTATATTGAGAATATTTCCTCTTATATGGCTAGTGTGCAAGGAACAAAATTTGCTGTAACATCCATTCACACAGCTTAAGGGTAGTGTATATTATTTCAAGCTGTAAAGCCAGGTGGTACATGGGATGTTCAAATGCCACCAGGTTGCCAAATTTTGCAAAAATGGTTTATTGATGGTCAGATCAAAGCTAAACAAGTTGATGGAAGGTTCATCTACAAGCTTCCAGAGCATGTATTGATGCAATATGCTGTTTATTAATCTACACTAGCTCAAACTGAAACAATAGTGGCCAGATAAAATGAGCAGGAGCCAAATCAAAACTATAATAAATCAAAAACTTCTATTTTAAGAGTTTTGCCAGCTATAACACATGGATATTTATTTGACAGTATTAAAACATGACTGGAGAGGCTGATATAGATATAGCAATGAATCTGGTTGATTATATTCCAGTTGCAGACCTGACTGCAACATTTCTAAGTGATATCAGAGAAAAAGCTTCTGTTTGACTATCACAAAAATATATAGTGCATCCTTGAAGAGCCACCTCACACTTTTTTTGAACAATGAACAACAAGAAGGAAAGAAAAGCCATCAGAAGCTGGGTTGGAAATAGCTAGGTCATCAACAGCAAGCAGAATTGACCATTACATTCTTAGGATGGAAAGACTAGTTTGTTTAGATACTGGAAGAGATAGAACTAATTATGCCAGAATGATCAAAGGTCACTTGAACAAATCCTTGTGAGCAAAAACATATTATTGTTGTTTTCTGAACCAATACCATGCTTAGAACAACTGATGTAAACATTTAAATAGAGCAAAATGTGAATTTGAATTTTTGAGGTGGAAAACTATCTAGTTGTACTTGTATCTGGTCTAATTGAGAATTGTTCCATGGATTATCTTTAAAAAGTTGATTTAAATTATATAAAAATGGGTTCATGAGAAAACTTGGTATCAGCACACCAGGGATGAACATGTTGGCGAGGTCTTTACTCGGACTTAGTCTGAAAACAATAGTTCAAGAAAGTTCCCCGAAACTAATAGTTTTAAGAAGCACCAGTTTTAGTTTTGGGAGTCCCAAAACTAATTGATTAAGTGATCTTTCTTAAACTAATTGTTTAGGTCCTGCAGGCCTGAACCCTTTTTTGATTTTTTCCTTTTTTTTCAAATTTCAGTCCAGGTATGACACCATAGCCAAATTTTGCTCGGAAGTCCCTTCACTAACAGGTGTTTATTCATATCTTAGGGAATTAATTAATTACTTATTATTAGAGAGGTAGGTTGGGTCTATCCTACACCTCTAACTAGAGGGTATAATTGGGGTGCACAATATGCCCAATAAATCAACTAGATGCCCTGTCTACTTTCCTCTGTCAGAACGATGCGGACGGGTACTTATCGGGGTATAAACACGATGTGTGATTGTTAGCGCGGATGATATTTGTGTTAAATTTCGCAAAACTAAAAGGATACGCGCCTGTATTAATTGGTCAGCTTTGCCTCCACTACCCTTTCCCAGTTCAAGTACTTTTCAACAACAAAGGACCTTTCGACGAACTTTAAGGACCCTAAACATCTTCATTCTTGCTTTCTTCTTGCATGCTTTTAAACACACACGCTATCGACACGTTAACGCTTTGATATCATGGGTATATCTGGACTTCTTCCCGCTCTTAAGAGTATTCAAGTCACGAAACAACTTAACGAATTTGCTGGTCAAACAATCGCCGTCGACGCGTATGTTTGGCTTCACAGAGGGGTGAACACGTGCGCTACTGAGCTGGCCACCGGGAAACCAACAAACAAGTGAGTTTGACAGTCAATTGAATGTTTAACAGTTGTTTCTTACGTGGAACAGATATGTGGACTATGCAATGCGCCATGTGCGCCTCCTACGACACAATGGTATTGAACCCTACATTGTATTCGATGGTGGCCCGCTCCCGGCAAAGAAGGGCACAGAGGACGGGCGCAAACAACGACGCGAGGAGGCACGGGCACGCGGAGATGCATTAGCTGCTGCGGGCAAGCACACTCAAGCGCGGGATCACTATCTGAAGAGCGTAGATGTATCCCCTCAGATGGCGTTCCAACTCATTAAGGTCGGAATACACCATCTTTAAGGACGCATACCGACTAAACGAACTTGACAGGCCCTGCGCGCCGAATCTGTCCCATACGTCGTCGCGCCCTACGAAGCTGATGCCCAACTTGCGTATCTCGAGCGTGCAGGCATCGTCGACGCCATACTCACAGAAGATTCCGACCTTTTGGTCTTTGGTTGCCAAAATGTACTGTTCAAGCTCGACATCGTGACCAGCACTGTCGTCTCCATATCTCGGAAAGATTTTGGCTCTGTCTGCAGCCCAGCCTCCGATATCTCACTAGTTGGTTGGTCGGATTTACAATTCAGAGCTATGGCGATCTTGAGCGGATGCGATTACCTGCCAAGTATTCCTGGTATAGGCCTGAAGACGGCGTGTTCGTTGCTAAGGAAGCATAGGACGGTGCCGCGTGTAGTGAAGATGTTACAGATGGAGGGCAAGAAAACAGTACCCCGAACCTATATGGCCGACTTCAATCTTGCAGACAAGTGCTTTCAGCACCAGCGCGTATATTGTCCATTAGCGGAGAAATTGGTTTATCTCAAAAATGTTGACGAGGATTGGACTGAAGAGGAAGAGGCGTACGTTGGAGCGTAAGTTCTCCCATTTATAATCCGCGCTATTTAAGTATCTTTCTTTAGCGATCTCGACCCCTCTCTCGCGAAGTCACTAGCGATGGGGGACGTTTGCCCGATATCGTTGCTACCTATCAAGGACATCAATCCTGGATATGCTCCCTATTACAAACCACTTTCTACTATCAAGAAGGAAGGCAGGCGCCCTGACAAAGGCAAAGGGAAAGCCACGCAGACCCCTGCTAAGGAAGGCATACTGAGCTTCTTTGGTTGGTACATCAATCTAATTTGACGAAATATCCACCGACAACATCCGTTCCTAGGATCAAAGGCCACAATTCCCCCGAGACAATCGGAGGGTCGCGCCCCATTATCACCAATACGAGTGAAGAAGACTGCAGTAGGAAAGGAAAGTGGGAAGCGTACGTTGGCAGAGGTTATGGAACACGATATCGCCGAGAAACGAAGACAAAAGAGCAAGTTCTTCGATGCGCCCACACCTGTCTCCATGAACTTTCCAAAATCGGAGCACCAGAATCCTGTTGCTGGCCCATCACGAGAAAGAGGAAACAAGGAGAACGTACATCATATAATCAGTGAAGACGAGGACTGCGACAATGTCTCCATTGTGACACGAGGAAACGTTGACGAGGAAATGGAAATGGATCTAGAAGACCCTATGCTCTATGTAACAGTCACGCAAGAGGATGGCTACTTGTCGCCAACGTCGTCGTGCTCTGGAGAGATGCAGGACTTGTCATCACCTGCGCGACTAGAACGAACTTCCAATGCCCAATTTACACCACGATCGAAAGATCTCGAATTTGGCGCAGATGTTGTGTCTAGTCCTCCATCTGCAGCCAATCGACGGCGGGAAAGCAATTCACTTCCTTACCCAATTCTACGCACACGATCCCTGGATCTACCGCAGTCAAGAACACTACTACATCATCCAAGTGGAGACAGACAAATTACGTCAATCTCGCTGTCTTTTCATGGCCCAGATTTACGTGACATATTTGCTGATGGTCATTCGAGCGATATTGATTGTTCAGATGAAGATGGAAAACACGAACCCAAGTCCAACTCTCCAACGCCGCCTACATTGACTCCACCAACAGCTATCTTGCAGGACAATCTTGATGACGATGATGCTCAAGACCCGGAGAGTACGTACGCACTGCGTAAAAAGGCGGTGATTAGCGGCTGGCAACAGCGTTGGTCGTTGGATATCTGGCAGGCCGCACAAAGGGCAAGCCTCTCGAATCTTTCTCGTCGAGAGACAAATGTAACTCCAACCGGGCGACACGCGATATCCCATCCGCAATCGAAACTGCGGAGGCTTTCGCCCTATTCACGGACTGCTCCCAATTCGACAACAAAATTCAACGCGACCAAACCACGACGCGCCGAGTTGCGGAAGAGCCTGCCATTCATGACCAGCAGGAGATCCATCTCCAGGGCCGCGCCTGGATTGAACGATGTCGATGGACTATGCTCTTCGTGACGGTTAACGATCTGGTCGCCGGGTAGATCGCACAAAGGTGACAATGGCTGAATTTTGATCTATGTATAAGACGTCTGACTCATGTTGACAAAGTTCTTCGAGAGCTTTCGATAGCATCTTGCTTGGATACAGTTGCCAAAGCACTTGTTGCCGTACGTAGATCATGATAACCTTTTGTACTCGGTGTAGTCTTCGAGCGGTACCTACATAGTATATTTCAATGGAAAGAATCAGGAAGAGCAGTCGCGAGTTTTTTGACATCAGATGTTACATAAGATTAGGTTTCTTCTTCGTTGTAGCCCTCTCCATTGCCACACTCCTCATAAGGTTGGATCCCTCCCATCTCCGTACTTCGCCTTACCTATATCCCTTGCCGCATCCTCTGATCTGTTCTGACCAAGTAGCGCGTCCATTCAATACATACGACACGTGGGGAAGAAGTGGTTTCCACGGGTGCTTCAGCGTGTTTTAGCATGCAATTAACAAAACGGCTGATGCAGAACTACTTATAGGAAGTGAGAAAGGAAGTCGACCATCTCTGGGTCAGTATCACAATCTGTGTCTATATCTGCTACGTTACACAATTGGTTTGTTGAACCCAGAAAAAGGGTATATCAACGATACATACCGTGTCAATCGTGTGTGCCGAGCGATTGATTTTCTTGTCTTCGACTTCTTTAGGGTCAGGGCTAAATTGCAACCAACGCTGGCCATACCATTCTTTGCCCGATGAAACATAGCCCAGCATCCTCGCGTAGGCACAGCCCATTCAATGAATATGGCCACAACCCATATGTTTCTAGCTCACTGGATGGATTCCAGCTGTCACAATACCCGCCTATCCTTCGCCCTCAACAGGGTACCCAGGTGTCTTCCCGACAACTGGATACAAACCCATTGCACTATCTTCCTAGCCCAGGTTTTGGCTTTGAGCGAAGTACTAGTCAGATGAGCTATCCAGAGTCGTCCCAACGAACTGGCGTTTCTGAGGATATCAAACGATCCATGTCTCCCCACAGTGGCGGAGATGACGCATCATCAACTTTTTCTGGGCATGTCGCGAAGCGTATGACCCCCCTGCTGCTCCCGCAGAGCAGCTTCATGCACGCTGTTTGGACCGTTCGGACAGAACCACACATCCCTCCGCACCATCCGCATCACCTCGCCAGCACGTCCCTCTACCCTGTCCCAGATAACCCGACATATAGCAGAACTTCGTCAGAGAGCCTTTTCCCCTACTCTCCTCCGGCGGGCTCTAGCGTCAGTATTGACCATTATGCCAATTTTGACGCTGATAGTTCACAGAAGTTGAGCACTTGCCACCATTCTCTGACCACGTCCTCCATTCCCATGTGTAATGACGCGGACTGGTCCAGCTCCTCAGTACGAGGCGCTCACGACCAGACTCAGCATTTCAACATCAGCGATCCTACCGCCACCCTGGTCAATGATTTGGACTCTCCAGCTACAGCAATCGCTCCGCGCGAGTCACCAGACCAGCTGAACTGCGATTCTGCTGCTTCGCCCTCCTCTTCGGTAGCCAGCGATGCAGTACTAGTCATCAAGAAAAAGAAAATCTCCAAGATGCACCAATGTGAAGTGTGTGGCAAGATGTTCCCCCGGTTCGATGTTCCAATTTTTTTTTTAAAAAAAAGTTCTCAAGAGCTAACAATTTTCACTGATCGTAGCCCCAGTGGCCTCAAGACGCACATGAACACACACAACAACCTCAAGCGTGTGTGCATCGTGATCTCCCCCTTTCCTTCGCTAACATTTTGTATTGTACAGCTTTTTCGTGTGGCTTTGAAGGTTGTAAGAGGACTTTCACTGTCCGCTCGAATGCCAAACGACACCTTCGTACACATGGAGTCGAAGCGACGGTGTCCCGAGTAACTCCCTCAGTCCCGTTTACTGTCGGATTTGACACGCCCACCGTTCTTTCTCCTTCTGCTGCCACGCATGAGATGATCAAGGTGCCAAATAAACTGCGCTGGATGCCGCCCAGCCTCTCTTCCAGGAACAACGCAGCTACACTATGCTCGGTCTCTGACGACGAGTCCTCAGACGACGAGAGCGTCGGGTATGCGGCTGTGCCAGAGGATCAAGAACAAGAGGATCTAAAGAAGTCGTCAATAACCGTTCCTTTTCGTCCAGTGATTCCGTCAGCTGCTGGGAATGAACCGTTTGAAGAAAGGAATTCTTACCTGGATGCTCCCCGATATCCGTATCATCCTACGCAGGCGAGTTACCTCAGTTTATAGTCCTGCTTGAGCTTTGGCCTAACGAGTTGGTTGCCTTGCAGTTCCGAGGCCTCCCAGGACCGGCCCTAGCCCCACCTTTGCCGACCAGTGTGGCGTGATCAATGTGGTGCATGCTTTGAATTTTCCCCCATCCTTGCATCTTGATCGTCATCTTCGTGGACTTTACCATGCTATGTATTTTAACGTTGCCCCCATGCAGCCATTTTCTTGATCTACCATTCTTGCTGCTTGTCGAATTCGTTTTCTTGGGATTTATTTTCGTGACTCTGAAGTCCATACTTCCAGCTGTAGTACATATGCAGACTCCATTGTTAATCGGACTCTAAAGCTTCATATAGGACACGGTTAACCATGCCGATAGGTATGTCATATAGTACTGGGGCATTGTTCATGATGAGATAGGGAGAATTATCACTCTGTTCCTTAGGAAAAATTGTACGGTTATCTGTAACCATTGTCATTCAAGGCAATCAAATTACATGCAGGCGCAGAGAGCACACCTGTGATGGAGCTCATATCGGAGAATGACGGTGTAGCCGCAATGGCCATTGAGGAATACACAATGTAAGTCGTGATAACGACAATGATGGACCACGCAGGTAGGAGCACAGCCCATTCACTAGAAACGCGACGACCCAGTCAAAAATTGTGGGGTGTCAAAGGCTAAAAGGTGCATACCGGCTTGGATACCAGTCAATTCCAACCCGCTGGATGTACTCATTCGGTGCTAGAGCCCACAGAAGGTAGAGAACGAAGGCCAGAGAAGTTGAACTCCATGCCACAAATCCATAGAATTCTGGAGCTCGACTGCGCGTCAGCCGATGACGCGCTTTTGAGCGTGGCTTAGAGGTGCTTTGGTCCATTGTGTCGCATCGTTATCAGTTGCAATGCAGCTCAACAGAAGGAGAGGTGGTCAAGAACAGAAGAGAGAACTTCGGGAAATGCCATTTCTGATGTGAACCATAATGATATCGCATCAGAATTGCTCTCCATCTTGATTAACACACTCTAACCCTCCTAGACAATGGCTACAGCTCTCAGGGAACAGAAGCGTGCATTGCGAAAGACCGTGTCGAATATGCTGACATCTCTGTCCGCTTCAGTGATTGAAGAACAATGTGAGTGGTTCTGCACAAGAGCCTAACTACGACTCGACCTGTAACATTCTGAAGGAATGCGTCACTCCTGTGCTTATAGCGCGAGCCGTAACAGCACGAGTGTTAGCACTGCCTGCGTTTCTACGATCGCGAAGCGTGAGCTGCTATCTCAGCATGCCGTCGGGAGAATTGGACACCTCGTTGCTTGTCTCAGAAATCTTAGGGCGTGGCGAGTACTTGTGTCGTATATTCGAAAGGCTCTTGGATGCTGAACTGGCATGGATAATTATAGGCAAATTATTGTTTGTGCCCAAAATCGATCCGTCGAAGAACGGAGAGATGAATTTTTTGAAAGTTCACGGGACGGAGGATCTCGAAACCTTTCCAAGTGGTCTGTGGGGAATCAAAGAACCAGGACCTCGGTGGCAGGGGGCGCTACGACAAAACGGTATGGTATGCATCTCCCCAATCAAGCAATACAGCATCTGATATTTTCCAGCTTTGGACACAAGTTTCGATGGCTTGGACATCATCTTAGTACCTGGTTAGTCTATCAATAACTCCTATCGAGTGCTCTCCTATAAATCCTACATGTGGTATAGGCGTTGCATTTGACCATTCTTTCTCGCGACTGGGCCACGGCAAGGGCTATTACGACCGTTTCATCACAGCCTACTCATCTACAGGACGTTCCAGACCGTTATTGGGCAAGTCTGACATCTTATCCGTCAAACAAATCATTTCTAACTTTATGTCCTTACTAGTGGCACTCGCTTTGCGCGAGCAATTAATGGAAGGCAGCACTGTCCCGATTGGAAGCCATGACTGGAGCATGGATGTTATTGTGACCCCTGACAAGATCTTGTCGAGGGACTAGGCGGAAGACTAGAGCAATGCAATTTACAAATCGTCAAACTGTGCCACTTGGGAAAAACTTTATAGAACTTGGCTTTCATTCATCGGCAATAATCAAGGCCGCCAACTCATGATAGATATCTTCTTCCTCGGAACTTTCGCCGCTTTGCATCTCTATACTGCGGACCACCCGGTTTTTGCAAACATGGCTTCGTAAGATGACGTGATGGCTTTTAATGGGAGTGATACATTGTGTTCCGTATGTTTAATAAGGAAATCATAGAGGAGAGGGTTTATTCTGGTAAATCTTTGTGAGCCAAGCAATTAATAAATTATCAAAGAGCGCATGCTTACGCGTCTGATTGAGTGGCAGTCCCGAAATGGGGGGCTTCCTCAAGGACGTCCAGCTCTGCGGACACTCCGACGTCAACGAGACGTTGCAGCAGCTCTTCAGCATGATGCAGTGGGTATGCGATGTCAGCTCCACGCTGAATTAATTTCACCGGACAGCTGATCTTCCTGAACTTTTCCTGAGAGTCAATCACGTCTTCCACGAAGAACCCCACAGTTGCGGAATGAAATTCGTCAAATCTGCCCGGACCGTAGTGAACTAACGCCTTTGGGAGTGTGACTGAGAACCCTTAGTGCTTGAGAAACGATTCCATGGGCACAGAGTTGAATTGATGCGTCGGAAGAGTTAAACCCCAGTTGTAAAGCCCCACAAACTGCATCTTTCAGTGCCACAAGATCCGGCTACATAGAGTCTTTCCATCCCTGGCACCAGCAGTCGTATATTTCCTGGTGGCCATCTATAACTTCTTTGGGCTGCGAGAAATTTAATGACAGTTTTACAAGGTTCTATGCCGGATATCGTCTGACCTCTTTAACAGGAATAGGGGAGACGAGAAACAGCGACAGCGCTTTATCCGGGTACATGATACTCATTTGTAAAGCTATGCGTGCCCCCATTGACAGGCCGAGAAAATGACAGGGAGGCAGATTGAGGGCCTCCTATAATTGCGACCAGGATAAGGAAAGGGGCGTTGAGAAGGCGCTAAGACTCACCATTAGTGCTGCTAGATCATGCGCAGCGGACTCACAACCCCAGCCGCTCTTTATTTTCCCCTCCGTATCTCCATGAAGCCTCGTGTCAACGCCAATGAGGTTAAATCTTCGTAGTTGGGGATCGAGAACTGACCTAGATGCCCTCAAAGTATTACTAAAACACAACAATGAAATCTGTTATACGCACGCTGGAAAACATACTGCCCAATTGTATACTGCGTGTAAGAAAATCACAGTGGGATCAATCTTTTCGGCTGACGTGTATGTCGGAGTAGAAATCGTATATGGGACATTGGCTGGGCCATCCTGCGAGTTGATAGCAACCTTGGGCATGTGGGATGTTATATCAGCCGTGAAATGGGCTGTGGTTATGAGAAGTTCCTGGCTGTTCAAATGTGGGCGCGAAAATGATGGTACCCTCTTTTCTAGGCGACTGTTCACAAGCTTGTATATTCGTTTTTTTTCTTGGGTTTTGGCTGTTTGAGAATAGCCCGCGGTAGCTCGAAACATGATCGGGCTTAAAAACGACACCAATTTAAAGAATGAAAGATGTCGTCTCAGTGGACCTGACAATTCTGTGATAAGATTATGATTGATACACGTAGTTTATTAAATATTTGCAAAGCTATGAGCTAAAAGTCTTGTTTTACTTGCTCTCAGTTACTTCTTATCCTCCAGATCCGCCAGGACTCATGTTCAAACCATCGTAACAACCATCAAACTTCTATACAGAAGTCAGAACATTCCTGGATGGTTATGCATCGATCGGGGCTATTGCACTCTACCATCCACCTTGTATCGAACACGGTCAACGTCCCTATATAAATAAAGACATTTAGAGCATGCATACGATTTCGTAAGGCGCTGAACGCGATCCGCGCGTCCCTTGAGGGCCTCCTGGAGTAGAAATCAATTTAATCACGCTGTTAAGCGTATTTAGCAATTTTGTGTAACACATGCGGCGGGCACACACCCGCTTCTTTTGCCATCCGCGGCAAGGATAATGCGGTACGCGCGACCAGGGAGATAGGTGAAGCCTACATGAGATCAATTAGAATATTATGGAAATTCAAATGAATATTATAACCTAGTTGAGGCACTAGCACGCCCTTTGCTCCAGTGTCAAAACTCCCCGAGGAGCCATCTGCATTCATAATTCTCGTGGAGAGCTGAGATGTTGTTACGATCTTGATAAGAATGTGAGGAAAATACTTGTGGCGTTGAAACAAACCATACTGCAAGGGTGTGGCTAGTTGCCGTGATGGTGAAGGCTTGTTTAATCTTCTCTAAAAGGGCGTTCCTTGCGGTAATCGACAGGTCATGTTTCGCTTGGAAGGGAAATGAGATAGAGTTGACAACGAGAAGAGCGGCCTATTCAAACCAAGTTATGTTTGCGACGTCACGATGGCGTAATGACTTACTTTAGGATGATAGTTGAGCAACTTTGGTAGATTATATATCAGGACCATTAATTCTGACAAATTCGGAACGTTGTAGTGATAAATAAGGCGCAAGTAGTCAGGCGGTGCAGCTCCTGAGGCTGGAATTGATCGTCAGAAAATAAGGATCTGTACTGAAATTGCACTGTGCATGCCTTGCATTGCCCGGTCTAGGGTAGCCGGGCTTGTCATATTTTGACAGTCTAGATAAACAGGTGTCATCGTTTATCTTTCAAAAATTGTATTCAACTAACCTATGAATAAAGTTTCATGTCCAGCTTCGACAAACGACTTGACGATACTGATTGCGAGAGCCTCCTTGGGCGTTCCCGGAGGGCCTGATATTTCGACAATTTGCCCACGGGAGAGACCGCCAGAGAGAAGATGATCGACAGGAGGTGACCCTGTGGACATCTTAGTGCTATTAGTAGAAATAAATGCAGCGGATTGAGTGAGCGCGGGCTGGCCCAAGCCTTGTGTAAGGGTTGGGTTCTGGCAGATTGACAAAATCGTTTCTGCCTCCGATAAAGTTATCAACAGATCTAAAAAAGCTGCGTCATCAAACAAAAAGAGTTCAATCAAACGTAGTGGACGACCTTGAGCAAGAATCTCAGGGGAAATGGCTTGGAGATCTTGTAGTGTTGTGTACCCTTTACTCGTTAGCCGTAAAAGTGTAGGTCTCGCCAGTCGCAATGAGGATAGCGGCCTGAAAGACATGTTTTATTGCAATGAGAGCTGGCGATACATATGGGTGTCGGAAACCTTGAGACTGTCGAGATGGCAGTTGGAACACACCCCTATGACGTGAACTTTTGAGGCACCTGTCAGAAGTGCACAAGTCATGATTTTTGCCATCATATCCGATATCCGATTATATAATGTATTTTGGTGTGCTCTAGAAAGGATGCTATATATCTATTAGAGAAATCCAGTCTCTTGGAGCAGCCGAGCCATTCTTTCATCGTCGCGCTCCCTTGGTTCTCGCTCAAGGCTCATTGCCCAGAAGCGGTCAGCCGATGCCTTTGTGTTGATGTATCTGTTTAGCGACTCCTCGATGTAGGTTTGCACAGACGGTATAACTTGAAAATTAAACGGCTGTGACTGACAGCGCTTGATGTCATTGATAACTTCAGATGCCATCTGGTGCTTGCGAAAGTTGACAAGACCACCGGGAAGGGTGTCGGAATTCCCATCATGAATGAACTGTAGAGTCGAAAGGAAGACGCCTGTGATGTGGTTTCAGAACAACATGAAGGCCTGAGTGGTACTGGCTCACCAATGAATGGAACGCATGGGGAATTGACCGAATTCAGTAGCTGACGGTACTTCGTGAACGTTTTGTTGCAGTCAACAGTCGCCTCACAAGCAGTAAATTGTGCCATCGTCCTTTGGTTTATCTGCTGCCAAGTGCGCTTTAAGCGGCTAATGGCGGGTCTGTTAAGTCCTGATATTATGGCAGTCATAGTGGAAAAATTATTGAGGATTCGGCAGCGCTGTAAGACTACTATCAGCATGTCATCGTGGACATCATGGATACAAGCGTACATCAGCTAGAATGATCAGTTGCTTGAGCGTTGTGACTCTCTTGCGAGAGTCTTCTTTGCTCAGGACCAAGTCAGCCACCCAATCCGCCATCTGAAGAATTTTTGTGAGTAATAGCAAAAAATAGCTTTGTAGAAGAGGCACGCTGCACCCGATTGCTTGTCTGAATGATAGGAGTAATGTTGTCGAAAGTTTCTATCCTCTGTTCACGAGCTCGCAGAAGGCATTCCATTGGGCGAACTTTCTGGTAAAGCTTACTTTCCACCATGGTAAGCTGACGTGCGAGTTCCAGGGGGTCGATATCGCCAAGTTTAAGAACTATGTTTGCTTTTGGAAAGATGGGCGGAGGTGGCGCGCTTTGTGGCAACGTTCTGATGTTGCCGTCCTTTAACTAATATCCAGATAAGTTAACGGCAAGGAGTCCAGAAGTTCGCAGGCCCACCAGGCGGTCGATGCACACTAGGACTTGCTTTGCAGCGCCAAATTGTGATACCTCATCCGACAAAACAAAGGATCGCATGCGTTCGAGTATAGTGATGTCTGTCCTGTCCAGTACGTCGTGGTCCTTGAGCATTGTGACAAACATGTTGATAACACTTAAGGTAACGTCATGTCACTTTGAAGATCTAAGTCAAGCAGAGCACAATGACTGACCGTATCTGAACGAGGTGCTTCTTGTGTTCCTCCCAGTCCTCTAACTCTTTCGGCTTTAGAGAAGGTGGTGGCTCAATCCTGAACCGTGCAACGAGTATATCAAATAACTGATCAACTGCCATGAACAGCTTGAATGTGGTTAGGAATGCACGATTGAAGGAGGGATCTGGAAAGCGATGAAAGATTAAAGGGAGGGGGATTACTAAAATATACATCGTCGATACATACCGACATTCTCGTGAGCTGTCAGGCGCTCCACTAGCGCCGAGAGTGTCCCACCTCTCACTGAATTATCCGGTTCAATTTGAATGTCTTCAGGATTGTAATTCGGGCGAAGGTAATGAGGTTTGAGATCGGCAGCAACTTTGCGAACATAGTCGTCTCCTAGTATCCATTCCAGCTTTTGCGAGCCCGTTGTTCGTGGGGGTGATTTCACCCCTTCCATTGCTGAAGATGATTTTACTCATGAGCTCTAGGTTGATCAGCCAATGGCAAAGCTCACCACCTTCACCGAGCACCTGACGGCTGTCTTCAGCTGGTATGAGCTCCCACTCCCGTTCCTCCTGGGTCAGCAAGATCGACTCCTGCTCAGCCAGTGGAGACCCCGTTGTAGAACTGACCACACTTGGGGCAGGTTTTCGGGCAGGAAAAGTACCAGCGATCTCAGGCGACTTTTCGGGCCCATGCGTGAAAGCTACTTCCATGTTGACCAAGTCAGTCTCATCCTCCTTATCGTTCGTCTGAGCAGATAAAAGACGGCCACTGGACCTAGACGTGCGCCACTCGGCGGATCCATAATAATCTCCTGAGGCCATACGAGCCTGTTCGTGCCCAAGAGACAAGAGCCCGACGAGGGAGTCCAATAATACAGAGGTGTTGGCACTCAAAGAAGAAGATATTGCATCGAGATGGCTCAAAGTATATTTCTGCTTCTGTCGTTGTTGTGGGGTCTGTAATTCCGAGGGCAAAGATTGCAGTGTAAGCAGGAAAAGTGCGATATCATCGTACATTGCCTGAACAACAGCCTCAAGCGTCCGAACAAGCGCTCGAGCGGCTCGAATGGTCTGACCAAAAGGACCTCCCGATGCACTCTCGTCTTGTTGAAATTCATCCACATCCACGTGCCGAGCGACATGGACGTCGGATACGAATGCCAACATGGAAGAAACTTGGGACACTAGTTCCTGGCCACAGAGCCGCGCTTGCTCGACTGAAAACTGATCATGAATGGTTTCAACCAATATAACTCTCGCTCGTACCTGAAACAAACGTTTGTATTTCCCTGGAAAGGTATTGAAATTGGACGTCCAAGTCGTTGAGGCGTCGTCTGAGTTCGGATATTACTGATGGCCCTAGAACCTTCTGAGACGACACCTGACTATTATCCAGCTGGACCCATCCGAATCCTTTCCAGTGCCCACCTGCACCTGCACCCACGAGACCTGGTCCAATATTTGTAGGAATGAGGGCACCGCGCAGCCGTTTTTGCTGTTTCGAGTGGTGTAATGCTGAATCGTGTTCTGTTTGGCGATTCACCTCAGATACAAAAGAAGCCACGTCCTTTAGAAGCAACTCCGCATCGGCTTGTATCTGGGACATGGCAGACGATCTCATTACACGTGCACAACTCTTGATAGTGCGTGCAGAAAAGGCTAAGCGGGATAGGGAGGCGATCGTATTTCTTTGGGCGATATTGAGAGGGGACTGAGATGATGATGGGACGGGATGTGGTAGTAGGTTTGGGGGCATTGGGTGAGTTGGGACGCCAAATGCATAGAGAAGATTTCGAACTGATAGGACAACATTGCCCACCAAGTCGCTTGGTGATCTATCTCTACCTTTGCGTGGCTCGCCATTTGATTGGACATTGTCAATGATGGCCTGTATCGTCGACGTTGTTACGGAAGCTAACTCAGTGACGAGATCAGCTGAAGCTGGCGCAATGGTCCCCTGCAATTCTTGAGCTATGGCTTCCGTTGTTACGCGGTCCAGAACGAACTTCACTGCATCGGCTCGCTGGGTGCCTGTTCCTGCAGAAGGTCTCAGCGGTTGAACAAAATTGTTGGCGGGCTCTTGGCCATAATGTGGTATCACAGGGTCTCCCGAGTTTGTCGTGCAATGCTTGTTCTCGCCAGAGAGCGTAGGTTGAGCATGTGTAGACAAGGGGCTTCGTTCTGGATCACGAGGATTGGACCATTGAATCTGGCCGTCAACTTTGTTGTAGAAAGAGTGTGGCATTCCTCTTCCAAATCCAGCATTACCCTGCTTATCTTTTGACGGCTCCTGAACCCTCTTGAATCTTGGTGACGAGACACCGTTTCCCGCAGGTCGCGACGATAGCTGTGGCGACTTTGCTTCAAGTCCGGTATCGTAGACCTCATGCGGTATTTCTCGAGAATGCTGCCCCGTCTGGGTATTCTTATAAAAGATCTACGAACCATCAATGCATGTCGTATGGAAGTGAATCGATGAAAACAAGCACCTGCCCTTCAGGTGTGACCTGTGGCATCCAAAAGTCATTTAGAGGCGATCTCGCTTGACTTTTCCGACCATCATCGGCATATTGAGCTGCTTTAGGTGTTGTAATATGAGATAAGTCAAGAGTGTCGGGCCCAGAGGACTCGGATGCTGATATCAAATGTTCAGCTTCCTCGTCTGAGATGAGTTCGACATAGTTGTATGGGAACCAGCCACGTTCATCACCAAGAAGGCCATCCCACCACCCAGACGGCTCCTGGTTGAGCACTTCGATGAGATCCCCAGGCTTGAATGAAAGTCCCGATGCGTCCTGGGCTTTGTATTCGTACAGGGCTCGACAAAAGGACGTAATGATACCCTCGTCCTCCTGAAGAGCTTCTATATGAGCCTCCTTGGTTAGCTGAGAGAAATTTGCCATGGAGTGGGAAAGGAGAAGATGGTAGTCGATGTAAAAGGGACAACCAGCACAGGTGTCCGTGGCATGGTTGGCAGGAGGAGAACTTGAAGATCAGACGGCGCAGTTTACCGTCAATGGCAGCTCAGGAATAGACACAAGTCACGGCAAGCTCGGATCACTGAAAGCTATGACCAGAAAGTACCAGAAAGCATATACACTTGCCATTGATCATCACTCATTGTATGTTTCCAAGTATAACTGTCATTCTCTTGCCCAACTGTGGAAGCCTTGTCACAGGCAAACGCATCATCTACATCTTCAGCGGGCGTGTGATCGTAGTCCGGTGGCTCCTTCACTTCCAGTAGTTGCCTGAGGCATCTTGGTATCAATCAAGCATCGTGTCCGCACATATCATTGACTGTTCAACAGACCTAGATGGAGTTTTGGCCTCCTTGGAGACTGAGAAGTGTAGTTACGCAGGCAGTGCTCTCCAGGTAGACGGATGGATGGACAGATGATTAGATGGATGGAATGATGACCACTTGGCAATAGGGCTGTCCAAGGGTAAATGCGCATCTTGATTGCGCCATCGATCCCGTGACCTACCACAACGCTGATAACTGTATCCAAATGTATGGTGTTACGTTCCGAATTGGTTATGACCAAGAAACCCGACCTGCGTTATGCGTGACAGGTGGTCAATTAAGAAACCCGATGCGCCGCAGGCTCGCCAAGACATACTTAGTTAGGAGTAGGTAGCAGAAAGCGAACAAAATATATGGTGGCTGAAGTTGGAAACAAGGGGTCCTCTTCGGATTTTCAGTCTGTACCTTAACAGCAATGGCCACAAAAAATTCTGGCGTTCCAATGGCTCTGGCTTCACGGATTCGATATCTAGAATCAAGAATTTGCCCTCCTCGCTACCACTAGAACTGCCTGAGAGTGACACAACATATGTGTTTACTTTCGACCCGAACGACATCGCTGAGGAAGGAATATACTACGCATTCAATCGATGTCGAAGGCACAGGGATCTTTCAACCTGCAAATGTGGGAATACAGCGCATCTTAAAGCATCACCTTTGCCAAGACACACTGAATTTCCTTGTCGAAAGTCACAAAAAGCAAATGACAAACGGAATTACAGCTGAACAGGTCAAGTTCTCAACATCACTTCCCGTACTTCGTGATGCATCCGTTCAGCCTCTAGTAAATCTCTACAACTACTTCTCAGGTTATTCCGGACGACAGATCATCCAGCGAATGAGTGTCAAGTTGACTAATGTTGCTGTTGAATTTGCATCGAAAATTGACTGTGAGCTTGTTTCAGGCTTGGGAGAAGTGCATCGTCAAGGAGTTTAACCTCGGAGGGGAGTGTCCCCTGGCAAGGAACACAAAAGCGGCCTACCGCGCATACTACAAAGCTGATAAACTGTTCCATGAGGAGATCGAGAGTAAGATTGGCCCAGATATGGCAGAAATCATGGATCTAGAGCCCGATGCTGAAGATGAGGCTGAGGAAGATGAGGAAGATGAGGAAGATACGGATATACCTCTGAGCAGGATTGTCTATTATAGACGTATGAGCAATTATCTACAGGTTAATTAGTACCAACAACTATATGAGGAGTAAGAATTCCACGTACCCTCAGTTCACGGTAACGAACTGAGGGTTTCCTAAATAAGTAGCTAATAAAGGATTTTATATGGTGAAAATGGTGGCTGGGTAGGTGCTATATAGTAGGAGTGATCGAGGATATGGGTGGCTTACAATAAGTAGGGAATGGAGTGGCATCCTTGGGCCCGTTACGGGAAGTCGAGAGTTCGACTCTGGGAGGGCGAGTCTTTTCTTAACATCTATGAAGTCCTGGAGCTCAGGGTGGATGATGAGGGCCCGAATGACTTTTGTACGGCAGATGATTTGGTGGTAGAAGGGGAAAATGTTTTTTTTGCATTCCGGTGGTAGAGAAGGGAATTTCTGGGCCTTCCTTGAAGTCAATGGAAGGCCATGGGAAGTCGATACCGTTGCGTAGCACCCGAAAAAATCACCATTTTGTGGGTTCAAAAATTTATACTGGGACGAAGATACCAGGGCACCGTTATGCGTTACTATCCCAGTAATAAGAAACTTTTTGCCCCCTCGTTATGCGTTATGGTTTCTACCATACACTCGGATACAGTAGTCGGATTGTATGACATAAAAATGGATCGGATTTCGGTGAATGTCGAAGTCCTAGTTGACCTCTTGAGCCACATCAGCCCATCTGCCAACCCAGTAATAACAGTTGGCCTTTCGGAGAGCCAATGCTTCATCGTCTAAGCCACCAACTTTCATGTTGCCTTTCCAAGTTACCTCTTCGGGACCGGCAAGCACCTCTTCGAACACAAAGCCAGCAGCATGTCCTTTCAGTAAGAAATCGTCGCACACGTTTCGATGAGTATATTTTCCAGCCTAGGGATGACTGTTATCATAGAAGTTCGAGCCTGAAACGCACATACTTACGGAAACGTGCACTCTGGAGTCTTTTGTATGCGTTAGAAGGGCCTGAATGGACGAAATCAAGACTCCGTGGGATCCGTGAAAGTGAAGAAGATCGGAAAGAATGACAATGTCATATCCCGGTTTGTCATTTTTTGCAGACGTCGACGGCTGAACCAGTTCTCTGAATCGTCATCAGTCAGAGAGGCGAAATCGATCAAGGTGAACGCTTACAACAAGGCACTGACATCTTTGCCCCACTCATAGCCCACACATTCAATTCGACAGCTGGATTGGAAGTGTCGCCTGTTATTCTCTAGGTTTTTCTTGAGGTTCCCGAGTATATTTTCATCAGGATAGTCGGTGACCACTACTTGCGCTGGGTGGTTAGGTATTGTTGCGAGGAGCAGTGAAGGTAAACCCGATCCTGCGCCGAGTTCGACAACTATACGATAGATGAGCTCGAATAGGAGTAATCGGTCCCAAGCACTCACTCGACGATCCACTCCGAACAGGAAACAGCCCTCTTTCAATCCTTTCGGCAAAATACAAGGCAGGGGAAAAAAGGTGGTCTGCAAGGAGGGTGTTCGCCTTGTTGTAGACACTGTATTCAGGTGACTATTTGGTGGATATGAGTGGCAATCGCACTTTGCCTTCCTATTTGATGCCGAAGTCTAAGCATCCAAGAAGGTATCGATATAGTGATAAAGACAGACTTTTGGAGCAATCTGGAGGCTCAGAGGTCCATAGTTAATGATATTATCGTCAACAACCGGTTTTCCTCCGAGGAATGCAAGAGACTCATTCAAAATGTCCTCAGGATCATCGTTGTTCATCGTAGTTTTGGAAAACGTTACAAAAGACAGCGTTTAGCTTTTTGGCCAAACACGCACCAACGCGTCTTACATATTTCTTTTATACTTAGTACTACTGCACCGACTCACTCATTCCGACTACCATGGCGCCCCAAAAGACCACTTTGGAGGCCAAGCAGAAAAGTCTTATGTCGTGGTTTGCCAAAGGTCCCAATGCGACATCGAGTACCAAAAAGGATGAAGTAAAGAGCACAAAGTCCGCCGTCGCGCCTTCGGACAACGCGTCGTTGTCGCAGCCCTCGTCTCAAGATCCTCACACACCCTCATCGAAAGCTTCGAATATACGCGCCTTGAACTCGTCTGTGATGGCCAGCTCGACGTCGTCGCGTAGTCACAGCACACCGCCAACAAGTGACCCCATTGACGTTGACATGCTGGCGTCTGACGACGAAGATGCTCATCCCGTACAGAAGTCGGTGTGTAAAAAAATGTTTTGATTTTCAAGCCTGAGCACTCAATCATCATCAGGGCCAACGAAAACGAAAAGTCGCGTTGGTAGACTCGGATGAAGAAGACTCCTCGACGAGAAAGCAAAAGTCGGTCGCTCCAAGTTCGTCGCCAGTCACGAAGGGTGAGTAGGATGTTTGATTTTATGTCATTCCAAAGGGCCCCTTATAGTGCCAATAAGTTGCAGTAAAGAAGCAACGGATACGTAAGGCTCGCGCAGATGACGAAGAGGAGGATGAAGACGAAGAACCTGAAGCAGTGTCATCTTTCTCCCAAAAGCTAACCATTTTTAAGAAATCTCCCGTTAAGCGTGGTATGGATCCAAAATATATGGCCTGTCATTCACTAAACCCCTACCATAGAGCGTAAGTCGCGCTCAAACGCGTCCGACGATGACGATTTCACTGTCTCTGACTCTGATGACGACGCGAAATCAGCCAAATCTTTCGCTTCCCGCTCCTCTGCATCTTCTCGACGTTCCGTGGTATCCTCAGATGACGAGTTTAGTGACGACGACGAGGATAATCAGAAATCCAAGTCAAGGCCTAAAGCTCAGCCATCTGCAAAGAAAACCCTTGCGAAGAAGACCTCCGCCCCAGCCGATACAGCATCTTCTGGTTCCGGGTTATTCCTTACTGCCGCTGAGAGACGCGAACAAGGAAAGAAGGACGAGAGGAAGGCTGCGGAGAGTCCTTATTCCTTCTTGGAGGACATCAAAGATGTAAGAAATATCTTCGCAGTGTTCGGATTCTGAGCTCAAGCGTTTCCATTACTAGAAAGAGGGTCGTCGACCTGGAGAGCCTAACTATGACCCTCGGACGCTTTATGTGCCCAAGTCGGCCTGGGTAGAATTCACTCCGTTCGAGAAACAGGCGAGTTCGCCATTATTCACTATCAATTGTTTGACTCTTAACACTCCCATCTTAGTTTTGGGAGGTCTGTCTCCGCTCCTGCTTATTTTAAACGTGAATGCTCACGATCTGGTAGATTAAACAGAATCACTACGATACAGTCAGTAATTCTTTGAACCTACATTTACACAACCAATTAACAGCCGTCTTTAGATCCTCTTCTTCCAGAAAGGGTAACGTGACCATCCCTGCTTCATGTTCCAACTAACTTGCGGCCTCCTTCAGAAAATTCTTGGAAGTGAGCAACACATGACTCATACTCACAACCTCCTTTATATTTTGCGCTACAGCTGTATGAAGACGATGCCCGCATTGGACACCAAGAGTTTGACTTGAAGCTCACATCGCGGGTTAAGATGTCTATGGTCAGCCTTGTATATCTCAGATTTGATAACAGGCTTAAAGGTCATTTAATTAGGTCGGTGTTCCTGAAATGTCGTTCAACTTCTGGGCTGCGTGAGTGCATTAAACGGCTTCCACTAAGAACGATTTGTACTAATGGTGAATATTTTTCAGGAAGTTCCTTGGGAAGGGTA